>PVKS010013043.1:0-51997 GCA_004027875.1 Aplodontia rufa | reverse complement strand
TACCAGGGGTTTAACCTAGGGACATTTTACCACTGAGCCACACATCCTCAGCCCTTTTTTTTTTTTTTTTTCTGTTTGAGATAGGGTCTCCCTAAGTTGCCTAGAGCCTCACTAAATTGCTGAGGCTGGCCTCAAAATTTTGATTCTCTTGCCTCAGCCTCCTGTGTTGCTGGGATTACAGGCATGTGCTACCATGCTTGGTAGAAAGGCTGGTTTTTTTTTTTTTTTAAGAGAGAGAAAAGAGAGAATCAATTTTATTTATTTATTTTTATCTGCATTGTTTCTCTGATACTTAATTGTGTATGTGGTGCTGGGGTTCAAAACCAGGTCCTCACTCAAGCAAGCGCTATAAGCACTGAGACACTGCCCCAGCCCCTAGAAGGCTTTTAAAGAAGAATACTTGCAGAAGTTACTTTGCTGCTGCATAGGACAATCACTTACGCAAATACCAAAAATCTGAGCAAGACTTTATAAGCCCACCTATGTTGAAGAAAAAATCACTATGGAATAAAAAAAAACTATTTTAAAATTTTATACAAGGTACACAGAGAAAAGGAAGAAAAAGAGAAACTCAAGAGAGAACAAAGAAAAACAAAGAGGTAGTTGACAACACAGACGGTGAGAAATAGGAGAAAGAATGGGGATAGTTCCAGGTTGGAGAAATGGAGCTCATAAGCCCCTGTCTCACGCGTGCTAGGCAAGCGCTCAACTACTGAACTGCATCCAATCCGATTTATAAAAATATGTATGTGACAGCTAACAATGCACTTATTTGTGTATGGGTTTAATTTTATTCCCTAGTTTAACAAACAAGCAGGATTGCTAGAAAATATCCAAGTTTCATAACAGTATGAAAATAAAAAAGAATATGAAGGGTTTTTTTTCAGATTTTTATTATTTTGATGAATCCCCAAAATTTTATATTGGAATGTGCTCATTTAATACTACAGAATAAACATGCAGACACTGTGTTTGTTGATGCCATTTTTAAATTATTTTAAATAAAATATAGAGTCAGTAATCAGAATTTTTTTTATGCTACTTAACTACCCAATTAATTAGCAAAGGTACTACAGGACGAGCCTAGATTTCAGACTAGTGGTAGCTACTATCGAATTTTCTACTCCTTACTATCATTCATACATTCAAAAATATTTAATTTCATACTGTATACCGGCACTGTTGAAAACATAAGGAGCACAAGTTAAACAAATGATTAAAAGGTTAGCAAAGTTTCATTTACTGTAAGTAACCATAGTAAATAAATTTCTGGCTGCATGCATCTTGTATTCTTGCATATTAGGCCAAATTTTCCCATCCAAACTGTGAGGAACCACTTTTGGTTCAGGGTTAAAAAGCATATTTAAGTAAATACCACTCAAAAGAGGATTTTAACATACAGAATAACTATCACTCGCGGAATTACTCTCTCCAGTGTGGAAGTGCTGCTCGTTTCCAATCATGAATTTATATTGCCCCTCCTGTTGGTCACCACCTAATCATTACTTATATTTCACCCCCGGGATAAGTGTCTATGCTCCCTTAGGAGGTTAGTCTATACGTCTAAAACACTTGGGGGATCCAGGTATTTATTTTACAACTTTTTTTTTACAACAATTTTACAACAATTTTTCACCTTAAAAATATGATAACCAGATTGTTTTCCCATTTGGATTCACTACTTTGTCACCGTGCTCTAAATAATTGTCAGCTGGAGCTGGGGCTGGTTAAATTTTAGAAATTGGCACTGTTGGCTTTCCAAAATCATAACAAATAAAAAATAGATAATAATAAAGGATGTGTGAATTTGTAGAGAATTTTCCTGCATTTTAAGAATTTCTTCAATGTAGAAATTTCCATGAAGTGAATAGCAGTGTAGCTTTCTGTCAACTGAAGGGATGAGGATTGTTATTTCTGTCTGAGATCTAGAAAGAGTATCATGATTTTCAAATTACTGAAGTAACCTTATTTTTAGAGTATTATAAAAATAATAGTTTCTTCTTCTTCTTCTTCTTCTTCTTCTTCTTCTTCTTCTTCTTCTTCTTCTTCTTCTTCTTCTTCTTCTTCTTTTCTCTCTCTCTCTCTCTCTCTCTCTCTCTCTCTCCCCATTATTTGTTTGGTACTGGGGATTGAACCAAAGGTCTTTTCCCAAGCTCAGCAAGCATCGTACATTGTACCACTGAGCTACATTACCACTCCTGTTTGTTTGTGTGTTTGGAGAGAGGGTCTCCTCAAGTTGAGTGGCTGGTTTTGAACTTGCAGTCTTCCAGCCTAAGCCCTCCAAGTAGCTGGGATTAAAGCCATGCCCCACTGACCCAGGCTGAACATGTTCTTTTCTGTAGAATTGTGTCCATCAGATTTTCCTTTCCATTTCCTCAGGAAGACCCTAAGGGATTAGTTAGAATTCTTTTTCATTTTTGCATCTTCTGTGCCTGACAGTTTTTGCACACATTGTTACTCAATTTCTATTGGATTTAAATTTTGTTTTTATATTTTAGACTGTACATCAGTTTTATACCCAGTAATTGAAACCTTACACTTTGTTACTCTTACATGCTTTGACAGGGTGTTATAAAGCAAAGGTTAGAATTAAATTTTAATATGTTTTTGTAAAAACATTCTATGCTGTCATTTACATTTTTATTGCTCACGTAATTATTTTTATCAACCAATTTTCATGAGCTATAAATTCTGAGGGGAAACTACTCATACTCTTACAATAAATAAGATTTATATCTGCAGCAGTAAACCTCTAGAGACAGTTCAGCCATGACCAATGGAGTTGTGTCCTAATCCATCCCTTTCACAATAGATACTGTCACTAAAATTCATATGCAATGTACTGTTACATTGTTTTGTACCCAGACTTAATTTGTTGAAATGAGCTCAATTTTAGCTTCAACTCTAATTAAAATTTG
Organism: Aplodontia rufa; assembly: GCA_004027875.1. Lineage (NCBI taxonomy): Eukaryota > Metazoa > Chordata > Mammalia > Rodentia > Aplodontiidae > Aplodontia > Aplodontia rufa. The sequence goes on along the minus strand of PVKS010013043.1, from coordinate 49,079 downwards.
ATTTTAATAGTAGACTAGCAAGTGTCAACTACTTACTTGAAAAATTTTTGAAAATTTAAAAATCAGCTTTCTTCAAGAACCAGCCCAGGATAGGTCCAGCACACTCCTGCAGACTTTAAATAAAAATGGATTAAAGAATTACAGGTTTTAATAATTACAGGATAGGTAAATTTGCATGACTTTTCCAATTATAGGATATGTGAAAATAACGTCCAAAGAAATGTATGTTTGCCAATATTTTGAAAATGCATCTAATATTCTTTGTGAGTTACTGAGACTTTGCTTAAGCTTAAGCATTAAATTTGCTTTGTTCTCTCAAATTTTACAACAAATAGACACTTCAATAATTCAAATAATACCAAAATATAATGAGTACATTTGAAAACTTCTTATCATCTTCTTTTCTGCCAAATATCTTCTGAGGAATGCTAACAATAAACTTTTCCAAATTTCCTTTATTTCTCCCTATTTTTTGTTTTCCCCCATGCTTTATTTCTCTTATAATAGCTTTTATTTTTCATAGTCTAATTGCAATGTATATTCATGCATCCATTTATTTAAGTTCACTATTATGAGCAAAGCTACAAAAAAAAACCCTCTGTTTTGTATGGGTAATGAAAAATACTATATTTGTGTCTTGGTCTGTTGAGCAGGAATTTCTATATGTAGATGGATGATGAATTCATCCATCAAATTCTACTTTATTTATTATTTTCAATGTTATTGCAATATTGAATACAAAATGATATGCCACTGCTCACACATGAGTATGGCCCTGTACCTACAACTTGTAGTATGATGGGATTTGACCACGACATCTTTCAAGAGTGGATTTTGCATCTCTCCCCAACTCTGTGAACAGATTATCACACTGGAAGCTTAACACGTGCCATACTGAGGATTTACATCACAGAAACAACCAAACACTGCAACTGAGGGTCCTCCTACTGGAGACAGTTTTCCAGTGCATTACCAGCTGTACTCCAATACTAGTTATTACTGTTCAGATGTCTACAGTACACTGTATGTAAATATTATTCAGCTTGCTTTTCCATCAGAGTTTTATACATTTATTATAAATTATAATTAGTTTATTTCATTGCCAAAGAAAATGAGGCATGCAGAAAAAGGCAATTTGGGATGTGTAAATAAAAGTATCTGTGTTACAGTTTCAAAGTAAATATTAGTTTATTATCCTTCCTTTTTCTTTCCAGTCCTTTTTATCCCAAGGACGTAGGGAAGTATGTGGCAAAGACAGTCATAGAATTCAGGAGTCCTGCCTAGTATTTTAAAATAACCCCTCTTTCTTATAACATTTAGCCTCATGAAACTAACTAAAGAACCCTGTTCAGATGAAAATACAAGCTTAGCTTGATGCCACCTAAAGAAAGTTTCAGATTCTCCAACTGGATCGCTGTCCAAAAGATAGCCTTCTTATACAACCTGGTGATGAGGGACCCCGACTTAAGCATCTGGGTTATACCATCATCAATGGGAGTTAGCATCCTAGGAAGCAAGAAATTAACTTTCTTAATTTTCCATGTTTATTGTGTCTTCTATAAATACCACTCAGGCTGCTTAAATTATTTTTTTTATTGGTCTGTGTTCTCTTTTGCATATTCCTAGTTCCAGTGAATTTTGATAGTGATAATGTGAATGGGATTAAAGCTGACACCAAATATAGTTTTAGGTGTTGAATGATGGGGAAATCTTTGCATCTAAGAAGGTTCTCAGTTCAATCCAGCACCTGAGCTATGCATTTGATGCACTTAATAAATAGCAATGCTTGAACATTCTAGAAAATATGAGTCATCCAATAGTAAAAGAAATAACCAATCCTCAAGTTTTCATGACGTTCTCAAAATTTGGTCCTTCTCTCTTTCTGCCTCTGAAACTACTTTTTCCTGAAAAATATAGTTTGCCTTTCCTGGGAAATTTAGAGTTTCTTATGATGAACTATGTTCTTCCAGCTTTCATTTTATTATTTTTACTTTAGATGTTTAGCTGTAATATATTTAAGAAATAGCAGAGGGGCTGGAGCGGTAGCTCGGCAGTTATGGTGTTTATCCAGCAGGCAAGAGTACACAGGTTCAAACCCCAGCACCATGTACACAGCTGAGTGTCAGAGCAACGAAAGCCATGTGTAAAACTCATTAAAAATTGATTCTGACTCTCTCTTTCTCTCTCTCACTGTCCTTCTCTAAAAAAAAAAAAAAAAAGCTGGAAAAATAGCTCATCAAACTCTCCTGTCCCCCATTCCTTTCTTGCTGTTTCTTCCTCTATTAAGAGAAGAGTTGATTTGAAGAATTCAGCAGAAATACTCAATTTTTTCAAGCCCTCATTTCTATTATTTTCAAATTTATTTATTTTTAAAATTTACAAATAAAATTGTATACATTTATTGTGTGCAGCATAGTATTTTAAGCACATATATTTTGTAAAATTTAACAAATGCATTAACTCACACAGTTATCTTTTTTATTGTGCTGAGAATATTTAGTATCTACTCTTTGCATTATTCAATTATATTAATATTTATTCTTTGCATTATTCAAGAATTTATCATTGACTACATTCTGTATAACAGATCCCTTGGATCCATTTCTCATGTCTAATTATGAATGTAATATTTTTCTTCTGTGTCTGGCTTATTTCAATGAGTGCCCATCACATTTATATATGTTAATCTTACACGATAGTCTTCTTTTTATGGCTGTATAGCATTCCCTTGTGCTAAGTACTGCATTTGTTTCAACCATTCATGTGTTGATAGACACCTACTTTGATTTAATATCTTAGCTTTATGAATAGTGTTCCAATAAACATCTATATGTTTACTCTATATTTTCTCAAAACTGCAACTATTTTCTTCATTTCTATTCTGATAGTATTTTACTAAATATAATATTTTATATTCAACTCACTCCTAGATATTTCTATTTGGAACATGAGGTAAATAAGCAACTTCTATTCCATGTATGCATTTTCAAACTAAGCACTCACCTCATTGCTCTTTTATACAGAACTCTAGTTTGACTCTTTTCTGCTTAGGAGACCCAGCAGTATGGTGAGCTTATTACTTAAACTAATAAGACCCTGCATTCTTATTACTGCAGGCTACACTTGCATTAATGTTTTTGAGCATCATGTTGTCAACTTGTACTAAACTTATGGTCTCCAAAAAGAATCAAATACTTTTCACATAATCTATTCCAAAGTCTCATTTTCTTTGAAACTTGATTATAGCCCATTGATCCAATATCATATTTTATATTAACACTTTTTTCATATATCAGCTTTCTTTTCCAACTTCAGACCACACATAAATTTTAAAAATGTTTTAACACATATGTTCTGGTTCTTCATCTAGATCCTACATAAGTATATTTGAATAAGAGAAGCCCAACAGCTAATTTCTGAAACACATTTTTAAATATTTATTTGCTTTTAACCTTTGGGTCAATTATTTTCAATGAGGCGTAAAAGCACCTAATGGAGCTACTCGTCCTTCAGAATTTTATTACAATGTTATACTATTTCTTTCAAATTTTAAAGGTGTCTTTCATCTTTAATTAGCATTTGTTCACTTATAGAATAGTTTTGAAGGAGAAAAAGAATCACATCAGACCTTTCATATGACTGAGCAGCTCATTTATTCGGTGATCATTGAAGTCAAGATCTTCCACTTTGAAATCTGATACGGGATTTGGCTGTGATTCAATGTTTGCCAAGATAACCAAGATGCTGTAGTTGGTATTGTTCTTAAATATTAAGTTATAAAATCTCCCTGGTCTTTTTGTCTTAATTTTCAAAGCTCTTGAATTTTAACTGTAGAACATGTCTAATGACAGGTTCTGGAAAATTAACTCTGGTCCTGATTAAAACACTTTTAAAGACACTGTACATTGGTAACCCAAGGAGTTAGCATCCAGCCATGTTGCTTAGTGTTGTACTGTGTCCCTGTAGATCCAATGTGACACATTATAATAGCCCTCTAGCCAGATGCAGTGGCACTTGCCTATAATCCCAGCTGCTGGGGAGGCCGAGGCAGGGGGATCACAAGTTTGAGGTCAGTCTCAACAACTTAGTGAGGTCCTAAACAGCTTAGCAAGAACCTGTGTCAAAATAAAAAAAAAAAAAAAAAAAACAAGACTGGGGATGTGGTTCAGTGACAGAATTTCCCTGTACCAAAATAATAATAATAATAATAAATAATAATTCATAATAATAATAAAGAAGAAGGAGAAGGAGAAAAAAAGAAAAAGTCTCTAATCATGCTTTTGTCTTACTTTCTTTTTAGGGTGTGTGTGTGTGTGTGTGTGTAGAAGAGAGACAGAAAAAGGTATAGAAAATGGGAAAGGGAGAAGAGAGGGAAGGGGGGGGAAGGAAAGAGCGAGAACATAGTTGTTTACATTGCCTTGGGAACCTACCTGTGCCTCTGTATTGAGTTTGACCTCTTATTCTTGTGAGTCATTTGGGACTAGAATGTTGCCTGATTTATAATATGTGGCAAGAACCTACTTCCTGTTAGACTTGCCTGACCCTTTTTGCCTTCCATCAGGCCTGTCTTACTGATTCTCTGCTTCTGCTGTGTACCAGGGCCCCTTATCATTCTGTTACCTGACTTGCTTATTAACCTTGCTGAACTTCCCACAGAGCTGCCTCCTCAGACTGACTCTCTCACACCCTCATACTCTGCAGACGCCGGGCTCTGGTCCGCTGTCTGGATAGCGGACATCTGTCGAGACGTTCCTGCTCATCTGTGAGACTGTATTAGCTGCGTCGCTGCAGCCAGGTTTCCTGACAACTTGGGACACACTAAGCCCAGTCAGGGTTTGTCCACCTACCGATGTGGGCAGCTGTTTGCAGCTCTCTCCTGTATCTGTGGCCAGTCCTATTAGTGCTTCTGTACCCCAGCACTTTAGTTAACACCAGAACTCTTTCCAAATCCCAAACCAGTTTTTGTATTATTTCCTACAATGTGTTGAGAATTGAGACAAGAGTCACTGTGCACAGTACCTGCTTGCTTTCCAAGCTCCCTCTCCCTCGCCACCTTTTGAAACTCACTCATCTGCTGTCACAGAGAAGCTGGTTACGTGTCATTCATGGTGGTCAAGGAAATCCTGCTTTTCATGTTTGTCTCCTGCACTGGACTGTGCATAACTCTGATACAGAAATCACATGGTTACTTAATTACATTGATATTTATTAAGCACAATCACCTGCCAAACACCATGTTTGACAAACAGGTAAAGAAAGAAAGCACAGTCTGGGTGCTCTTGCATGTCAGGATCATGAGATGTTATTAGTTTACATATTTCACAAAATCTGTTGAGTGAATGAATGCAGTTTGCTGAAAAACGGACTACAGATTTTAAAATCTGCTTCCTGAAAGAATCATGTGCTCTAGTGTACATTCCTTGGGAAGTAAATGACACAAACAGAGCAAAAATTAGAAAAATCGGAAAAACAGTGCAAGACTTCTTAAAGGCCAACACTGGAAAGATTACTTACTGTAATGAGAGAAAACTCTAAGACAGGACCAGCAAACTTTGTTTCCTATGAAAAGGTCAGATAATAAATGTATTGTGATTTGTGGCCTATACAGTCCCTATCACAACTACTCAGCTCTGATGTGGCACAAAGGCGGCCAGGGACAATTACCTCAGTAAATGGGTTATGGCTATGTTCCAATAAAAGTTTTATTTATGGATGTTGAAAATTGAATTTCAAAAAATTTTATTGTGTCATTAAGCATCATTATGTTTATACACACACACACACATATGTATATATAGTTGGTGTTGTTATTTTGTTTTTTTAACCAAATGGATTACATTCATGGCTTGCAGGCCTTACAGAACCAGTGCTAGTAGGACTTTGCCATTGACTTGGTGTACTGAATTATTATTATTACATATTCATTCATAAATGGATATTAATAAGTAAATTAAGGCCAATCCTACTCCAGGATCTCCCCATTTCATCCATTCCCCACTATCATGTCTCCTCTGTAATACAACCATGCTGTGGATAGAAATGAGCATATACATGTATATTAATGTTTGAAATTTCTCATTTTCTCTGCCTGCCTGTATACAGTTGGGCTTCACATGTAAGTTTCCAATTATTAATTCTTGGTTTTAATTCCTGTGCTATCTGTGCTATGGAAGTCCTATTAAGGAAGCTGGTACCAGCACCAACATGGCGGAGTATTGAACCTATTTGTTGTTCTATTAGTTGTGTGGTAGCTGATTTAATTTCTAAATCCTTGATGCATTTTGATTTCATTTTTATTTAGGATGAGAGATAATATTATACTTTCATTTTCTGCATATGGCTGTCCAGTTTATCCAAATGAACACCATTTGTTGAACAGGCTGTCTTTCCTCCAAGCTATATTTTTGCCACCTTTGTTAAATATTAGATGGATATACAATTTTGGTTTTGTCTCTGTGTCTTCTATTCTATTCCACTGGTCTTCATGTCTGTTTTGGTAACAATACCACACCATTTCTGTTACTATAGCTCAATGTACAATTTCAGGTCAGGTATTGTAATACCTTCTACTTCTTCTTCTTCTTCTTCTTTTCCCTTATTATTGCTTTGTCTATTCTGGATCTCTTATTCTTCCAAATAAATTTGAGAATTAATTTATCTATATCTGTGAAGCATGTCATGGTATCTTGATGGGGATTGCATTGAATTTGTACAGAAGTTTTGTCAGAATGGCCACTTCAATTATATCGATTCTAACTTTCCAAGACCATGGGATGTCTTTCCATCTTCTCAGGCCTTCAATTTCTTTCTTTGGGGTTCTAACTTCCATTATAGAGGTCTTTAATTTCCTTTGTTAGATTAATTTCCAAATATTTTATTCATTTTGTGATTAGTATGAATATGATAGATTTCCTGATTTCTTCTTTGGCCAAATCACTGTTGGAGTATAGGAAAGAAAGGAATCTATGGATGTTGATCTTGTATCCTGCCACTTTAAAAAGTTTATTTCTAAACTTTCAAAGTCTTTCAGTAGAGTTTTTTGGATTTTCTAGGTATTTTATAAAACCACCAGCAAATAGAGATAGTTTGGCTTCCTCTTTTGCTTTTAATATCATTTTGATTTTATTCTTCTGCCGATTTTTCTGACTAGAATTTCAAGAATTATATTGAATAAAAGTGGTAAGAGTGGCTAGCCTTCTGTGCTTACACAATTTGATGGGAATGCTTCAGTTTTTCTCCATTTAGAATAATGTTGGCTGCAGGTTTTTCATAAATGGTCTTTATAAATTTAATGTTTATTTCCTTTGATCTGTAACTTCTCCAGCGTTTTGAACATTAATGGATGTTGAATTTTATCAAAGGCCTTTTCCACATCAATTGAGGTATTCATATTGTTTTTGTCTTTGATTCTGTTTAAGTGATGGACCACATTTATTGATTTGCTTATGTTAAACCAATCTTGTATCCCTGGAATGAAGCCCACTTGGCCATACATGTGTTTGAATGTAGTTTGGAAGAATTTTATTAACAATTTTTGTGTCTATGTTCATCAGGGATATTGGTCTGTAGTTTTCTTTTCTTTATGTGTCTTTGTTGGGTTTTGGTATCAGGGTTATGGTTGCCTTAGAAAAAGTGTTCCGGAGGAATTCATCCCTTTCAATTTAATGGGATAACTTAAAAAACAGAAATGTTAGCTCTTTTTTAAAGATCTGGTAAAACTCCACTGAGAATCCATCAGGTCCTCAGTTTTTCTTTTTTTGGAAGGCTTTTAATGGCTGTTTCAATTTCATTATTTAGTATCAGTGTGCCTAGGGTTTTTTTATGTCCTCCTGTGTCAATTTGGAAATATCATATAAGGCTAGGAATTTGTCCATTTCTTCTAGATTATCCATCTTGGTGGGGTAGAGTTTTTCAAAATAGGTTCTGATAATCCTCTGGATTTCAGAAGGGTCACTGCTGATCTCTCCATTGTCCTCTCTGATTCTGTTGATTTGCTTCTTTCATTCTTTCTTTTGGTGAGATTGGCTAGGGGCTTATTAATTTTACTTATTTTTTCTAAGATCAACTCATCATTTTGATTCTTTGTATTAATTTTATATTCTCAATTTCATTGATTTTAGCTCTGATCTTAATAATTTCCTGTCTTCTGTTATTTTTGGTGTTGTATTGTTCTTTTGTAAAGATTTGATGTAGACCGTAAGCTTATTTATTTGGGATCTCTCTAGACTCTTGATATAGGCACTCAGTACTATGTAAATTCTCCCAAGAATGTTTTCATACTCTCCCAGAGATTTTGATATGTTGTGTCCACATTCACATTAATTTCCAAAAATTTCTTTATTTCTGCTCTTATATACTCTTTGATTGAATCTTTGTTTAAAAGAGTATTATTCAACCTCCTTGTATTTATGTGATTTCTGTTATTTTTCTTGCCATTGATTATTAGCTTCACCCCATAGTGCTGTGATAGGATACATGGGATCATATCAGTCTTTTTGTATTTGCTGAGATTTTCATTGTAGACTAAAATAGTATGTATTTTGGGAAAAGATCCAAGTACTGCTGAGAAGAAGGTAAGTTCAGCTGCTTTGGGGTGGAATATTCTATACATGCCAAGTTTCTGCCTCCAACATGGAACCATGTCATCTCTTATGTGCCCAAGTGTTTTCCACTGAGCTCAGACAAGGCCTGGGAGCCCTTCTTGCCTTGGGGTTCTCAGTATCAGATCTGTCCTTCGTGTATTTCTGCTTTCTTAACTCCTTTCATGCTGAGCTTGCTGAGCTGCAGCAGTTGTGGCAGTGTGAATTGGGGGGTCCTATGACCACTAGACACCTGAGGCCAATGGAGCCCCCCCCCCTTGGTTAATGTAGTGTAACCTCTGAGTCTCTAATATTGTCTTCAGTGCAGTTTGCCTTTCACCCACCTTGCAGAAAGGCAGTTTCCCCCTGTTCCTTTCCTGCCTCAAATGTAAATGCTCCCATTCTAAGGTCCCCTGTCTTCTTGAAGCTTCAAATCCCCTTGACAAAGCAAGATGTCACAGCACCAGCACGTTGCAAAGGCAAACGAACTCATCTGTGTTGAAGTCAGAAGCCTGTGTTGGTGTACTTTTAAAATTACTTTTATCTTCCGATTTAGCATAATTTCATTGTCATTTTATTAGAGAAGAACTAGTCAGGTTTAACAAAATTGTGCCTTTTTTATTATGTTTGAAATATCTGTATTGCTTGCACAAGGAAAGAAATTATCCTTGCTAGAGACATAGGTAACAATAGAGGTGAGACAGATACATTTGATCCTAGGTCCCGGATTGACATTTGGTTTAATTTTGAACAAGTTCTGCATGCTTTAATCACAATGTTACTTTTTAGACTCTATTTCCGCTTGTTGGATCATTAAGCCAATTGCATTTTGCTTATATTTGAAAATTCAAAGGAACTGATATTCTGTTCAAAGGACTGGGTTCTCCAGATGGATGTTAAGGTTTCCTGAAAATGATTTTAAAGGCCTTAGAATTCTAAACAATAAGCTAACAGTAGATCATTTATTTCCTTCCTTCCCTCTTTATCCTTTCATTTGCAGTTTTCACAGGAAGGTTTGCTTTCTTTGGCTGATGCTACAGCCACCTTACCATTTACTGGCGGAATCAGACTGTTTTCCCTCTTTCTGGACTCCAGTTTTGAGTTGATATAGTATGCAGATCAATGGCATACTATTGATGCCATTTGTCCACCTGGTGCTTGTTTAAAACAACTGCTTCTCTCAAAGTGGACACTTGATAGTGAATGTGTTTGTTCATTCTGTTCTAGATGGAAACCCTGATGGTATCTCTCTATGGTCCATAAATAATTCGATGGTCTAGCAGCAACAGAAGCCTAAGGCATTTTCCAAGTAACCATTAGGTGCTTTGCAATCCAGAGCGGTGCTATATTAATTTTAGTTGTAGATGTATGGAAGTGCCTCACTAGAAACAGATGCAGTCATTTATCGAGTTCCTATTATATAACCAATTCCTATATCTAGTTTTTTTCATGTACTATGTGTAACCAGTATAAACAACCTGTAGATACATAATGTTAATCCCAACTGAAAGTGAGAAAGCAGAGTTACAGAATATAATGAAAGTTCCTGAGGTTTCATATTTACCAAATGGGCAGCACTGAAGCATAACGATGAGCAGAACTTTTTGTGCTAGAGACACTCAAGAATTTTAGTACTAATGTTAGTCTTATTAGCTTATATGACCTTGCCAAGTTATTTAGCTCTAAAAGCCTCTTTCCCCAGGTGAGTTTACTGATGTTGATGTTTATCTGTAGCAGATGATAAATGCTATATGTAAAGTACTATGCAGGGATTTTAGCCTGAGCCAATACACTCAATAAATGTTAATGGCTGTTATTAAGGTGATATATCCACCATGCAAATTGTTTTTGCATGGATCATATCCTTGATCTTTCAATCACACAGAGCTTAGTACTCCTTTACTGTAACTCACATGTTTCCATTCACAGTTATACAGTTTGCAGATAATTGAAACTGAATGATCAACCTTTCAGTGCAAGGTGTAATTACAAATACAGGTAGGATCACACAGGTAGCAAAATTGGTTCAAGTGGGGTGGGAATAGGTTTAGCAACTATCTTGTGAGTAGTAGGCAAGAAAGTACACACTTCTTACATAAAGGAAAAGAGCAACTATTTAGTGCCCAAAAAATTGCTGGCAAATAAAATACAAGTCTGAATTTCTTATATCATTCCCTTTTGCAGGATCAGACAGAATACCAGAGTTTTTATGGGAAATATTCCATTTTTAAGACATTGACTCTCCATGAAGAGAGAGCCTAAAAAATGAGCGAAAATCTTTGCGAGCTGCTCCTCTGACAGGGGATTAATATCCAGAACACATAAAGAACTCAAAAAACTAACACACACACACACAAAATAAGTAATCTGATCAATAAATGGGAAACAACAAAACAGACATTTTTCAAAAGGAGAAACACAAATGAGCAACAAATATATGAAAAATGTTCAACAACTCTAGCAGTCAGGAAATGCAAATCAAAACCCCTAGGATTTCATTTCACTTCAATTAGAATGGCACTTATCAAAAATACAAATGAAAATAAATGCTGTTGAGAATGTCAGGAGAAAGTACATTCCTACTTGGTTGGTGAGAATGGAAGTTAATAAAAGTGCTCTGAAAGTCAGTATGGAAGTCCCTCAAAGAACTGGGAATGGAACCATGGTAAGACCCAACTATCTTACTTCTTGATATTTATACCAAAAAAAAAAAACCCAAAAAACTAAAATCAGAACACTATAAGAATACAGTCACGTCAATGTTTATAGTAGCATGAGTCACATTAACCAAATTATGGAATCAATCCAGATAACTGTCAACAAATGAATGGATTAGGAAAATATATATACATAATAGAGTTTTACTCATTCCTATAGAAAAATGAAACTTTATTTTGCTGGTAAATGAAAGGAAATGGAGAATATCATGCTAAGTGAAATAAACCAGACTCAGAGAATCAAGTGTTGGGTGAATGCTTCCTCTCATATGTGGAAGCTAGAGCAAAATAAGGGAAAAAAGAGGGGACTGGATATCATCACAAAGATAAGGAAAGCTCAGTGGAGTGGAGTAGAAGAAGGAGATTGAGAGGGAGGTAGAAAGGTCTGGAAAGGGGAGGAAATGCAAAATGAGTTTAACAAAATCATGTTATATTTACATATAAATATACCACAAGGAATTTCACCTTTATGTGTGCATGGGAAGCACAAAGCAAGCATGGGTAAATGGATGAGCAAGGGGAGGATTAGTGGAGTAGAGGTAGAGAGGAATGGGTACCAGATTCTATGCATATGTGATTTTGCCTGGATGAATCCAGCTATTTTGTGTAATAATAATGCACTATTTAAACACACACATACACACACAGAGAGAGAAAGAAAGGTTCTGGCTCTCAAAAAGTTTTTTTTATGAGATTTTTTTTTTCAAAGAGAGAGGGACAGTGAGAGAGACAGAGAGAGAAACAACTTTATTTAGTTCTTTCTTGTTTTTTCACATTGCCTTAGTTGCTCCAACACTTAGTTGTGTACGTGGTGCTGGGGTTTGAACCCGGGTCCTCATGCTTGCCAGGCAAGCGCTGAAACCACTGAGCCACTGCTCCAGTCCTCAAAAAGTTTTAAATGGTATAAAGTCATGCTGGGGGCTGATATTGGCCAAACTTTATTATTATATTGTGTGCATGTACGAACATGTAACAACAAATCCCATGAATATGTAGAGCTATAATTCATCAATTAAAAATGTGAAAAAATTAGTAAAGACATACCAAATACATCTTGCAACTGGATTTTGGGGACTGGATATCAGTCTATGGTCTTTGCTAGAATAATTCTGATATTTGGCCAATGAGAAATTAAGAAGACTAGTAGATTTGCCACATTCACACTGGGTGTGACTAACTACACCAGGTTCACAGTGAGGCTGATTGAGAGTAGCAGCTGGGCTTTTTCTGTCACTATTCTCTTGGATTCAAGCATTTTTACTTATTACTCCCCAGATCAACCAGGGGCATCTTGAAGTAGAAGATATTTATTTTAGTATTAAAGTCTTGATTGCTACTAGGATTATCCTAGTAGTAACTGCAAAATTTTCTTTCCCATAAAATGTAATAAAAATGTATGTGATTCGATTTTGATGTTCTAATTTAGAAAATTTCATATTTATAAAATATTAATGGTTACATATTTTCTATTCAAAAGATGTTTTCAAGAAAAATGATGACCATGCATTATAATACTGACAAAGTATTGCAAATCTCCAAAATAACTATTTGAATTATATTTAAATTGGATTGAGGACTGGTGGTTACAGTGTTTGCCTGGCATGTGCGAGGACCCAGGTTCGAACCCTAGCACCACATACACGAGTGTCAGATCAATGAAAGCCACATGAAAAACTAAATAACAGTGATGCTCTTTCTCTTTCTCTCTCTGTCCCTCTCTTTTAAATACATGCATACATATATTCATAGCTTGGATTTAATATGTGTTTTAAGTTCCCATGACAACCCCAGGCAGACACGTTGCCTGGCACTATCTCTAAGGCTGTCATATTCTCTGAAGTGACCTTTGGAGATAGATGCAGAGGTACGTGCAAGGAACTAAGTCTGTGTAGTCATGTCACCTGACACATATTCCACTGGTAGTAAGTAGTACAGCCAAAGGTTACTGAAATCTGTCATTGAACCCTGAAGTTGTTAACATGTAAGGCAACTGGGAATCTACAGATGAACTTCTCTTTAAATGTAGAGAAAGAGAGCAAGGAATAACTGTGATATAGGACCACCAATTCTTGCCTCTTTGCTGAAATCCCTGATTCTTTATCTAATTCCAATTCTGGGGTTTTGACTCCTGTGAAATAATTTGTTATTTTTCTGGCCTGTGCTGTCATGGCTACAGTTCCATCTTGATACAGGGTTCTGTGTTTTTACCATTCTCCTGACCATCCTACCCATCCAACACACAGCTTCTCTGGACTTTGGGATCATGCTATGTCTTCTCCATCTTCTTTCATCCTGGTGTCTTCCAACACCTCCCAAGGATTCTATCTCCGTTCCTAGTAAATTTCTACTCTCTGATGCTAATATTTATCCCTGTGCTGGAAGATTATCTGCTCAACCTTGAATAAGGGAAGGAAAAAAATTATTGAGAATCTAATTTTTTGAGAAAGTAACTTTTCTGGGGCTGGAGCGGTGGCTCAGCAGTTTTGGTGCTTGCCTCGCATGTGCAGGGATGCGGGTTCAAACCCCAACACCACGTACATAACGAAGTGTCTGAGAAACAAAGGCCAAATGAAAAAACTAAATAAAACTGATTCTCTTTCTCTCTCTCTCTCTTACTGTCCCTCACTCTTAAAAAAAAAAAAAAGATAAAGTTACCTCTGACCTGTGGAGTGATGTTTGCTCAGTTCCCCTTTGTGTTGCATTATTATTTTTGTATCCATCTTGTGGGGATCGATGCAGCTCTTGCAGTTCACAGTGATGCTGTGGAGTACCACCAGCTTCATTCTCAGTGGTTCACAGCTCTAAAATACCAGGGCCTATTGGAAGCCCTTGCTGAACTCTGGGGAGAGCTGCAGCATTATGGTGTAAACTGCAGGTAAGGAGCGTCTCCCATGGGACCTCCCCATGATTACTCCATCTACATATAATGCCTTTCTTAGCACCTTTCAAAGTATGTGTGTTTCTCAGCACTTGGGTACCAGCTCTTTCCTCTATCTGGAGGGCTCTCCCACTTCAAATGACACTTTTTTGTTTTTTATCAATAGCACTTTCAAAAGCCTATGTTTTCTCAACCTGCTAACTAAAATCACGGAGGAAAATTATATTTTATATTATGCTGTTCCCTTTGGTCACTGGACTTATTATTGGAGTATATTTATGTATTTGTATACGTCTATTTGTATATCTACCCATCTCTTTCTTTCTTCTTTTTCTTCTATCTTGCTTTCTCTTCCTTTCCTTCCCCCTTGTTCTCTTTTCTTTTCTTTCAGTCTCCTTCTCTTTCTTTATCATTTCATCGAAGTCCAAGTGTCCTGAAGACAAAAGCTTTTCTGTCTAGTTCACCCACCATTGAGTCTTCATTCTAGACCAGCACATGGCACTGAATACGCCCTCAATGAAGATTTTTAAATGGATGTATTGTTTTTCACTCTTTAATTAGCCGTTTGTGTTAGACAGAAATAGAGTACTGTGCTTGAAGACATGGACAATCAAAGACAGGGAGATTATATGCAATGTAAAAATGGATTCTCTACTGTTCATGTATCCACCTTGACTATATCCTGGTTATAAAACACCACGAAGCAAACAAACAAATGAACAAAGAGAAAACAGTTTTAAAGGATGTCTTAGATGTAAGTTATAATATTTAATGTATGTTTTAAATTATATGAAACATGAAATTAGTTTTCTTATGGATTCTGGATAGGGGTTGTAAAGGAGAATTTATTATTGGAACAGGAATGCTGAATTACAAAATGATGAATTATCATCTTGTCTAAAACTTACGTATGCCGAATGGCTTAGCAAAAGCAAAAATAAACCATATATAAAGTGCTTATCCATTTTGTCTGCATAGGAACAAAGGCAATGCAAATATGATAAAATGAGAGTAATACAGGTAAAGTTTTCATTTTAGAATTCTTTCAACCTTCTTTTAGATTTTAGCATTTAAAAACTAAATATTTGGGAGAAAATAATTTTTAAAAAAAGCACTTTTGATGAAAAATAGCAGTTAGATTTTTACCTGGAGTTTTTTCTGCAATTTCCGTGTTTATAATATCAGTTTGACGACATCAAAATGCTTCAATGACAAAGGATAATTTTCTTTGAGAACTTTTGAAATTGTGTCCCCAACTTTAAGTTATCCAGACGGATAGCAAAGTTTATAAAAAGTTGCCTGTGAGCCCCATTAGCATAATATCTCCACTCCTTTCCTTTAAGTGTTAACAGAGCTACTTGAATTGCCAAAGTTCCCTTATTCAGTCCAAGGAGATGAGTTTTGATCAACTTTATGAAAACTGTTTTCATCTGACTTAACATAACTGATGTGTGTCATTGCCAGGAGCACTTACTTACAGGGAGCTAAAATAGATTTTCTATCTCCAAATTTATACACTTTATGTACTCTAAAATAATTCAATTCAATGAACTTGGAACCTGGGAGTCAGATATTAAATAACTAGAAATAAAAAGATGAATATGCATCTTACCTTTCTGTGTTTTTATGAATATCTTTCAACATTAGAAATAATGTAATATTTGCTCCTGGGTCTTAATGTTCAGATACACAGAAGCAATTTTGAAGACTGCTAGCTTTGTATGCAGATGGCTAATTATTGATTAGCAGATTTTCTTATTACTGGGAAAACAATTTTTGTGGAGACTTAAGATAAAAAATTAAAGGGACAGTTAATGTGTAGTCATGTATTTCATACACAAAAATATGTTGATTTGAACAGTGAAAAAGTGTACACTGCTACTTTACACCAGCTTGTCATTTTTAACCAACAAACACTTGGCATTGAAATATATTCATGTTACTGAGATTTGGATAGATCCACTAATCTCCCTCCTAAATATATTTCAATACTTTTTAACTAGGGGTTTCACACGAGAGAACATTACATATAGGAAATGTTCCTACAAATACTGTTTTACTCTGTCAGTTTCACTTATCCTGTGAAAGAACCAGACATAGGCTCCAGCCTCTCTAATGACGTTTACAACATAGGGGACTTCCTGCAATAGTTGTGAAAGTTTAGAGCTTTTTAAATGAATTCTGTTGTAAATATTATGATTATGTACCTGGGATTGAACCCAGGGGCACTTAACCACATGAATCATTATCCCCAGATCTCTTTAGTTTTTTTGTTTTGGAAAAAGGCCCTGCTAAATTGCTTAGGGCCTTGCTAAGTTGCTGAGGCTGACCTCAAAATTGCAATCCTCCTCCCTCAGCCTTGTGAGTCACTGGGATTATGAGCATGTGCCACCAAACACAGCTGATATAAAAATTCTTATGATAGTATTTACAGATTAAAGTTATCAATAACAAAGGGATATATTGCTGTTGGGGATATCTTTTTATTAAGAAATGTATTTGTTGAACAAACAAGCTTCTAATGAAACAACATATATATAAAAATTCAATATCTTACTAAGTATTCCTCCTGAAGTATTTTACTAATTAACCAGAAATAACAAAATCTGTGTTTTTGAATTTATTTTCTTTCAGACAATTCTATATCTTTTGCTTTTATGGTTCATTGAGAGTTAATTCTTCTTTCAGCTGGGAACACAGGCCTCCATGAACTAATTCCTCTTTCTACATTTCATCCATCTGTTGCTACCTATTGCTGCAGTATCATTCATTCATACATTTAGAAGGCATACACATTTATTCAACCAGGTATGTTTGCGTTTATAATGGTAAACGCATATTTAAGCAATGACTAAGTTTGTGCTTTGGGTATTAATTGTGGATAAGCATATCAACCAATATTTATAAGTCCAGCTGTCATATAACGTCATCATAGTCAGTCATCACTACCATCTTGGGAATTAGGTGTTTGGAGCCCAGTTTTATATATTAAAAAGAAAATGCAAACTCAACTCAATAAAATTAAAAATTAATTTAAAAAAATAAAAATGTCATAGGAGGGGAAAGTGCTGGGCAGTGATATTGGCCAAAGTAGTTTACTCTATTGCGTGCATGAATGAATATGTGACAACAAATCTCCTCATTATGTACAATTATAATGCACCAATCATAGAATGTGGAAAATTAAAATGGTACGAGACTGTGCATGTACGAATACAGCACAGAGAATCATACTATTATGTGTACTTAGAATACAGCAATAAAATGTTTTAAAAAATTAAAATGGCACAGGAACATACCCCTCACCCCAAGAAAAGATTTTAATAGCTGTAATTGCCTAAAACTGGAATGCTTTGTGAAACTACATTGTAAAAAAATAAAGAGGCCTAATCTTTCAACAAACAAACTGCATTTCAGAGATAAAGCAAACTTTCCAAAGTCAGTGGTCTGGTAGGAAGCTTAGTATGTATGGAGCAGCTTCCTTCTTTATCTAATAGAGCAACAGCCCCTCATGAAGCAAAATGAAACATCGTAGAACAAGTTCTGGTCAACTCCAAATCCCCTCTCTGAAAATAACACAAAGACACTGAAGGAAGCAGATTCATAGCTTCTGTCATTCTCAGGTTCAGAGCTGTAATCCTAACTACCTTGTGCCTCGGCAGGACAATTTCGACCAAGAAATTGGGCAACCTTTTTTTATGGAATTGTAGGACCTGCAACGTGGAAGCTGTGATATTGCCTAATTGGAGAACAGGGGTGGAGATATGCTTCACTAGGGTCTGTGGGAGCAGGTGGAGATAAATCAAAGAAAGCACTTACTACTGGTGGCTGTGAAAAACCCAAGACATGGAAAAAGTCAAAGTCAAGTTGCTGATAACAACAGGTGAGAGCTAGAAAAATACAAAAATCACAGCTAACGCTCTCCAAAAAGAAAAAAGTGTCAGCAAGACTGAGTGGTTCACGCTATCAGTCATTTTGCTGAGTCACTCAGAGCCCCATTTGAGTTCACACATTGAGTACACAAACTGGGTGGTGGAAAACATGACCTCCCATGTTGTTATTAAAGGGGGCTGGGTTGCTCTTGAAATCTCCAGGACCAAATAGATCAAATTATTAAGGCTTAAGTTGCAGAGAACATTTGAAGGATTTATTACTGTGTCTACGTTTCCACATTTCAACACAAACTGCAAGTTCAGAAACAGCTGTGAACTCTCCATGTCTGGCCTTTCAGGAAGGTTCACCTACTTCCTTCTGGCCCATGCCTTTTCCTAAAGGTGAATCAGGTGTTCAGTGACTTAGCTTACACTCTGTCCTTGCTTTACATGTACAGTAGCTACCCTTTATTATGTTTTGAATTTTTTAAAAAAATAACCAATCGCAAACCCACACTAGTATTAAATGAAATAAATTACATGGAAATGATAACATATTTGGAAATCACAGCAGTGTCGGATTGTTATGTAGATTTCTGTTTATTTACTTCATTTCTGGATTTATTTTGTCCCAGTTCTGTAACAATTTGAATGCCTGTGACAATCAAGGGACCACATTTTGAGAAGCACTAAATGGCTCATTACCTCCCTCTTTACACTATCACAGTTCAATGTATAGATATGATGCTTGCCTATCGTATTAGAGTTCCAAAATTTGAGTTTTAAAATAATTTCTGCATATCTCACTACTTTTAAAATGAAATGTGTTACAAAATAATGTTAAAGTACCCTAAATGCAAGTTGGCTTCCTAAAGGAAAGAAAGATAAAAAGTTGATAGTTTTGATCTGAAACTTACTGAATTTTCTCAATGGCTCCCAGGCTTTCCAATTGATATCTACAGAGTAAAGCACTATTTTTCAGTGTTGACAAGTTACACAGATTCTCTGGTTAGCTTCTGCTTGTCTGAGATTGGACAGTTCAAAGTATTATAAGTCAATATATTTTCCTGAACAGGCACAAAAACTAATTTGCAAGCATGGGTGCAAATTGAGAAAATTATATGATAAAGATATTATAAATGAAAATTCTAAGTTGTTTGCATTTGTTATGCACATTTATCCATTTGACTTCCAACCAGTTTTAGAAATGAACCCATATTTTACAACCCAAACATTGTATGTTTTGTAGGATTTTCTATCTTCTTTTATCGATGTTATATATTGCTATAATATGAATATCAGTTTCTTTCATCACTTGTTCCATAATAAAATTTTTCCAGTCTAAGCCGAAATATCACAAATCGCTAATAGGATTTTAGAACAATTTTTGAAGAAACTTAAATGCAAGCATACAAGAACACTTAATCCAAATAATGTTTTGTTACGGACAGAGCATGTTCTAAACGTCTTACAGGCATTAGCACATTTTCCCACCCAACCACCCTGCAAAGTGCACAGTTATTTTCCCTGTTGTCTAGCACTGTCATCATCTTTATTTTGCCAGTCTGCTAAGGTGAAACAAACTGCTCTTTGAGGAAAAGGCAGGGCTTTGTCCTGCAGGTCCCCTTATTAAATCATTGCAAATGGAATCTACAAAAGACAGTGAAGGAACTCCAGCAGCTCTGGTGAATTAGGCCTGTTACATGGCTTTGTCATATCTGTAGGCTGGGCATTGCTCTCAGGCCACAGCACCAGGCAGAACTTTGAGGCAGAATCTTTTTTTCTCATTCCATTTCCCATTTCCTGTTAACTATATTCAAAAGCAATGCCTTCTTGACATTAAAAGGCAACTCTTTTGTTCAGGTATCTGCAGATTCTGTGATGTTTAAAACATTTAAATGGCATCTGGGTGATTGCTTCCTTTTACTCTCAACCTGGTTGTACTGATTTGAATGCTCCTGACTTTTTCCATATGTAAATGCAAGGCTCGCCTCTACCCCTTCCAAGCATGGCGATGCTCCTGCTCCCTGGAGTCTGTCCAAGTTCATGTTATGGAGCTTGGGGGGGGGGGGGCGGTGGTGGTGCAGTGCAGGAGACTGTGTTGATGATCCATGGTGTAAACCTTGATTTCCTCAGAACGGCTCTTTCATTTTGTTGCCATTGGTCATCACCCAAACAACTCATCACCTGCAATGTATCATGGTGACATTTTTCAGGAATGGAAGCCTGAAAGGTGAAACTTTGTCACACTTCCCTTGTGTGTTTCTTTTTCTATGAGTAAATTCTGTCATTGCATTTTCTTCTTTCGGAAATAAGGCATGATCCAATATTCTACAATTGCCAGTGGCCACTGAAAAATGTTCTAAGTCCCTCCATTATAGCATTGCAGATACTATTTGGGTCCACAATGCCATCCCCTGTGTTAAATATTAACAGCTATACACTAAGTATGATTGAGTTAAGTGACCTCTCTGTCTTCCTGGTATAAGTATTTTAGGAAAAACACAGTGTACTCTATAATCAAATGGCCCTATTTATGTATGAGAGGACACAACTAGTAGAAGTATCTAAACAAGAAAGAAACACATGCTACAGGCTAGATCTGTGGGAACTGTCCCATGACTTTATACCCCTATTTTTCAAGCGAGGTGGCAGGTAAAACTCCCTGTGTTATTAAAACCCTATTTTATCCTTGACATCCTGTGAATACATGATCTCCCTCATATAGGGACCTTGCTCCT
The DNA here is from genome assembly GCA_004027875.1 of Aplodontia rufa. Taxonomy (NCBI): domain Eukaryota; kingdom Metazoa; phylum Chordata; class Mammalia; order Rodentia; family Aplodontiidae; genus Aplodontia; species Aplodontia rufa. The sequence continues at coordinate 28,292 of PVKS010013043.1, read as the reverse complement.
TCTCTGGAGACACCGACTTGGTTTGTTGCTTTGACTCTTGGTTGAGGTGCTTGACACTTCAAACCTGCAGGGAGCCATGGCTTCTGGTGACTTGGACCACAGCCAGTGACTATCCTTGGTGGTGGCAAGGCCCTGCCAGGGGGACATTTTTGTGCAAGGCACAGAATGTCTAGTCTTTGACTCTAAGTCCAGAAACCAGTTGCTAGGGAAAGACAAGCCTTAAGAATAAGCAATCTAATCATCAAAATGCTGCAGAGGTTGCGGCCTTCAAACCTGTCTGCTTTTTAGAAACTTTCTCCTACTTAACTTTTTCATGATAAATTCCTATAAAATAAACATGCTGTGCTAGCTTTGGGTCACTGCTCTTTCACCAGAGGACAGTATCCCACTTGGCCCCTGCTTTTTCTTTCTGTGTGTATGTGTCCATGTCTTTTTTTCTTAGTCTCACATCACCCCCTCACCAGGACCCAGGTTCAGCCATGCAGGCCATGGCTCAAACCCACTACTCATCCTGGCAATTGACAGGTACCCCACCAGACCAATTCATTTTCTATTTCTAAGTGGAAACAGGTCACCAATGACTCAGTGCTTAAAAAATATCATTGATGGACACTGTCATTCTTTCAATTATCTCTCCAACCTCATTGGCTATGTATTTCACACACTCTGGATCTCATTTCACAGTGTCACACACACAGAGAAACTTTTCTAACAATAGTGAAATGAAGACCAGAAATGGGCCTCTGTATTTGTGACCATACTTTTTCCCTTACTGCCCTTGCATTATAATGATGTGGATTATTGCTCAACCAATAACCCCCAAACTCCTGAGAATAACGTGGACATCAATGACACGTGAAAATCCGCACTATTGTTGGACAAAAAAAAAAAGTCTAGCCCTCCCTACACGCATGACACACAGTTGTATTTATGTTCCCCTGGAGAATCTTGCCTCTCTCCACCCTTTTTATTGTATTCCATCTACAGTATTATAATTTCAGAAGAAGAGAATAAACTATACCCTATGGCCTCAAACAAAAACCGTATTTTTAGTGAATCTGTCAAGTGACCCAGGACATCACAAAAGCAAAATCCAAGATCACATTTTATGAATAATACAAAATCACTACATTTCACATGCATATGCCTGATCTTGTTTTCTGTTCTTTGCATAAACCTAAATTATTCACATGTAAAGGATATAGTAAATCCAATTCCTGTGAGCTTTCCAGGTGAGGTCAAAGGATCGTTCAGCTCAAAAGACTGTGCATGTGTATACTTACATATATCTTCTACAAAACAAAGTTTTCTAGCTTTGAACCTGACCGTGGCATTTACCATCTACATTAACCCAGCTGTGCCTCAACATTCTCATCTGTATGACAGTGAAAATAATACCTATCTGATTAAGTTGTAATGAGGATTAAATAAATATGTGTAGAACAATAGAAATGAAAATAATTTGTAATAACCATTGGCACACATTAATTCATAATGCATTTACATCTAGAGTTAAGAAAAAATTCAAACTAGCCTAGCTGCATACATGGAAAAAGTGGAAATTTAGGATGAATAAATTTTAAGATAAATCACTTCTTGTAAGCAAAGTAGTAATGAGATCTGTAACAATTCCATTTTATTTTGTTCTTTCACCATTCTAGAAACTGGAGGTACAATAATGTAATGAGAAACAATATCTATACTGTATTTTAATGGTTTGAGATGTACAAAAATAAATGAGTTTGATCGTGATAAATGCCAAAAATATTATGTTGATATGATAAGGTATAAATTGGAAGAAGGTTAGGAAATCCTGTGAGAATTAGAATTTGAACTGAAATGGGTAAGCTGTGCTAAGAGCTAAGGGAGAAATCTCCATTTAGATGGATGATTAGCTACTCAGAGGACTTGGAAAAAGATCATTTGGCTAAAAGGTGGAAATCCAGAAGAAGAGTCATGAAAATAGTATTGTAAAGGTAGTCAGAGACCAGGTCAGATAGAGCATCATGTACCAGAAAAAGATATTATTCTATTCTGAGCACATTAGAAAATAATCAGGGGCTGGAGCGGTGGCTCGGTGGTTACGGCACTTGCCCGGTATGCACAAGTACACAGGTTCAAACCCCAGCAACCCACGTACACAGCTAAGTGTCGGAACAACGAAAGCCATGTGAAAAACTCAATAAAAATTGATTCTGTCTCTCTCACTGTCCTTCTCTTATGGAAAAAAAAAAAAAAAAAGAAAGAAAGAAAAGAATCAGTATGTTTTATATAGGATAGAGATATAACTAGACAATAAAATACATTGGTATCATTCTAACCTAGAGGAAAATGGATTGGCATAGTACTTAACAAGAATGAAATTAGATAGATTGGTTGGGAGGAAAATGTTACAAAAGTCAAAAGCAGAGTGTCCTGGTGCCCTGGGAGTGTTAGCTAGGCAAAGTGGGAAGTTACCAGCTGTATTCCAGGAGTAGGACTGACTGGACTGGATGGCAGAAGGTTCTGGTAGCTACATATATGGTTTTGTGGATACTTCCAACCACAAGACCTGTGCAGGAAAGTACCTAGTCAATATTTGGTTAGTTCTTCACTTCTCAGTCTTAGATGATGATCTAGGCTTTACCTTACCCTGGGTTTTGACTCATCCCTTTTCTGCTTCAGTCCTTTCATTTTCTAGATTCAGTGGCCTGGAATTAACCCTGGAAAGACTCTTGTGCCTTGTGAAATTCTGCTTTCCACTTGCTCACCCAAAATTATTTTCCCTCAATGTCCAGTCCACCTGAGCCGGAGTCAGCTATTCCTGCAAAGAACTCAGGGTCAATTCAACTTTGTGTTTTCCAAGCATGTAGGTGAGATTTGGAAATAAGAACCTCTGATTTTATTCCTAACGTACTTAAATAAAGCCTTGAAAATGAAAATCTGCCTAGCTCTTGTCAAGATATCATAACTTGGAACCAGAATATTTCTCCAGTAACTTCCATCCTAGAGTACAAGCTAGGAGTGAACAGGAGGACGCCACAGAGGCATGGTGTTGCCCTTGTTCTTATTCCAAGTGCCCTTTCTGTGAGAGCTATAACTTTATCTTGCCTGCAATACTAAATACAAACATAGCTTCAAAAGGAGCTAAAGTTTGCTCTCTGTTCATTTAAATTTTTGCTACTGTTTTTCTCAGGACAAAGACCTAGAGCCAGTTTTCCCTAGCCTCAGCTGATACCCTTTACTTTTGCCTTTCTAGCTGGACCCACTATGAGTTAGCACATTCTTTGGATTACCTGGATGTGACATCCTGAATGTTCACCTGAAGTCTTATGAATATTAAAGTAGTTTTGTTGGCAATATCACAGAATGCTGTTCAACTCTGACCCTTCCACTGAAGACCAAACTGAAAGTGAAATGTTAGAGAAAAAGGTAAGCTGCCACTAACCAGAGAACTGACTTCTACCTATTGTCGTCTTCAATGCAAATGTGAAAAATAATTTTGGTTGTGAAATATTGCATTTTTAAAATTTCTATAGGTCAAAACCATAATGGCTTAAACAAGAGAAAATGAACAGCCCAGACCACAACACCTTAATGAAGTACATGTGAAAGATGAACAAGGTAACAGATGTAGAAGTTACAGCTACATTCAAAATCCAAACTGTGTAGCTTTGATTTATAACTGCTGCGGCACTGAATTCGGTCCTTTTTAGCTGGTTTTTACTCAATATTTTAAAACGTGTAGCAGAGATGTCATTGGGTTGAGCTGTTTTCTATGAACGTAAAGATGGACATCAAAGGCAGTAGGTTAAATCTAGAGAAGAAACAAATATGGTTGTTTGGAAAAGTAAACCAAACTGGGAAGGATCTACCTTCCGAGAAGTGGCCAACAGTAGTCTCATTTTTCTGAAGACTCGGATTGCAAGTGAGGCCCTCCCCTGCGGCACCGAGTTAACCAGTGCAGGTCGCTCTCTCCCCAAGTCGCTTGTCCAGTTTCTCTGTGGGAGATTCTCCGATCCGTCCTTTTCTCCACCACAGTCATCCTGTTTAAATGCTCTCAGAGTAGTTTGGTGCTCAGTGTTGGCTTTTCTCTTTTGAGCTAATTGCACAAATAGAACTCAATTTGTAGGAAGTTGATGTATTAATGTTCTTTTCAATTTTAGGAGACTTTTGCTCTTTTGATAAGGGAAGGGACTGATATATCTACCACAGACAGAGTCAGAGAGGCCCTTTGCACCTGGCCCCAATAGAAAGTGTTAGGCACAACTTGACCTGCAAGCCATTTTGAAGCATATCTTCTGACTCACCATCCCCTAAACCCCACTCAGCACTCCACCTTCATGCAAAGAAACCCTAAACACTCCATCATGGTAAGTAAGGACCCTTCCGCTGCCCACTCCCTTGCAATACCCTAATCCCTTCCTCCTCCCACATCCTCTGTATGGCCTCCGGGCTGTGAGTGGGAAGACAGGTCCAGGCTCCACTGGGACCCCTCCCTACAGGTTTCTCCCCAATCAATCTGTGTTACTGCTGAGCTGCCGGTCTTTCTCCTTTATTTCCTCCATTTGCTTCTTTCCTTACGTAAAGGGCTTGTATCTGTACTGCACAGAGTTAACTTCTGGATATGTAAATGTGACTTGATACTTCTGCGGGAAAAGCTTCATAATTTTTGTCCTTAAAACAAATTTATTATTAAAATTCCATAAATAAAGGAAGAAACAGAAGTACAGAGTGGCCTGGAGACTACTTTTGATAAAATCCCTGGGGACACCTGGCTTGCCAGTGAGTTCTCAGGAACCTACACTTGTGCCTGAGGTCAGGCAAGCAAGTTGCCAGAGTTCACAGGGACGATTAGAATGAGCCAGAAGTCTGGAGCATCTCAGTGAGAACAGCAAAAGAAAGGATGCTGGAGCTTGGCAAAGTGCCACTCCTATTTGTTACAGGAGTGAAGGTCTTCCAGGATCAGAAAGATAAAATGACTACGAGTTTGAGCCTTTTAATTTCTGAGATCATTTCAGTGTGAAACAAAGGTAAAGAGGCAAATAAAGAATACCAAGGGCTATAAGAAAATGCCCACATATCCTTCAATGTCACTGTTAACATTTATTTGACAATCATTGACATTCAGTACACCCACAGTCACTTACAACCTATCTTGATTCAGAGCTAACTTCAGTTGGATAATACAATATGCACATCCCAAACCCACTTGATAATTAATAAGATCTAAAAGCCAGATTTCAACATTGAGAGCCCCATTAGCTATGTGTCCCTCTTATTTCAAGTAAAGATTGGGAAACAAATGAGTTAGCAGATACTAGGATGTGTTATTTTTTTTTCTCCAACTCTTGGCTGTAACATAACTTCATTGCAGAAATGCTAGAACATTTCATCATTTGCCTGAGTCAAATTCAGTTCATAGGAAATATTTTCATTTTTTAAATTGTTATCTTCACTGACATTATGTACTTTACAGTGACATCACAAAATGCTTTTTTTCTGTGTGTTTGACTTTTCAGTCTACAAAGCATTTGGGCTGTGCTCTCTCAGAATCTCCATAATCTAAAAGAAAAAGGTCTGACTAAATGGATTTTTGAGGTCCCATTCAGCTCTGGCACGCTGTCATCCTTCAAGCATAATCAGAGATTTGTGAGCTTTTATATCATATTTTATATGATTTCCCACATAAAACTTCCATACAACCTGAAAAAGATTTTTCTGTAGATTATTGTAACATTGCTATCAAAGACCTTTTATTTTCTTCTTTTGCAATACATTCAAACCTCCTCCCACAGTGGGAAAAAGATGGAAATATTAAGTAACTTTCCCAATGCTAATACAGTAATCCAAAATCAGAGTCTGCACCCGACCTTTGGACGTGGTTGATGGCTGTTTCACCCACAGGCATGTTAGAAGTGCCAGGAAAGGGGAGGACTGGCAGAGCATTCACAGGAAGTAATGGAGATGGATTTAATAATGTATTGTAACCTTCTGAAAATCTCTTGACTGTAACATGTATATTCTTCTTGAACGAGAAATATGCCTGATAACTGTCCAGGGTATTTGTAGAAATTCTCAATATACATCAGATGGATGATGAATTGGTCAATATGGTGGTGGAGGTGGTCCTGGTTGCTTAGACATAAGGCCTAATTAATCTATCTGGAATCCACAAAGGTGAATCAGTATTCTGTAAAAAAACTCAAGCATACCCTCTCCCATTTGTCAGTAAAACATCAAGACCCTCCCATTAACCAGTTTACAAATGTTTTCATTTTACCATAGGCTGTGAAGTAGACTTAGAATCCCAGCGTCTATCCATAGGGATGTAACCATCACTGTTAGTATTTAAATGATTAAGAACAAGCATAGTATGTTGTAACACATGATATGGAGAGATATTTAAAGTGCCTCTGGGTAAACATGACCAGGCGGTTTGAAACCGATCATATGGGGTCATTCATTTATTTCCTACTGCATCTAAAAGTTGCAAAGTATAAGAAGTGGGGCCGTAGTCCTTTACAGCTGATCTTAATTCCTTTAACGATTTGTAAGGCAAAGGTTCCCACTGAGGAGGCTCATCGAATTCATCATCCAAAGTACAGGAAAACAAGAGAAGGAAGAGTCCCCATGACTTACCGTTTTCTTTACTGCTGCAGCAAAACCCACAGATCTTGGTGGTGGAGGCTTAAATGGTCCCATTTTTCCCCTGGAACCTACATCTTCAAAGGGCCAAGGGGGACTTTCTGAAGTTACAAAAATTTTCCTAGGATAGGCTGCAGCTGCCTCCTCCAAATCCTCCTCTAGAAAGGTCATTATTCCCCAGATTTCTCACTGAGAATATCTGCTCACTATTTGGCTTTTTGATAAGAGGAATTTCTTTAGTGTCCTCTGCCACAGTGGGATTAGTCAGTCTCCTCTCCAGACTATTTACTTCCTGTTGTGGGTCCAAGACTTCCCTAATTAAGGATAAGGCATCCACTGGAATATTTTCTGGCCCATGCAAAGAATAATAATAGGCTTTCATTTGTTTACCAACTTTGCCCCAAATGGCTGTATCTAAAGTTCCTTCCTCCAGAAACCACGGAGATGAGGTTTGTGCAAAATAAACAAAATTTCGTAATTGTGATGGAGTTACAACAATTTCCTTCTTAAGTCACATATGCTTAGTTATATCAATAAAGAGTCCTCTTTATTTAGACTCAATATGGCCCACAGCTTCTCAAAGTAAACTTCTGACTATTCTCCTATCCTTGCCTAAACATATGCTTAGTTGTATCAATACAGAGCCCTCTTTCTTTAGTCTCAGTATGGCTCATGGCTTCTCAAAATGAAGTTCTGGCTCTTCTCCCATCCTTTCCTGGAATCACCATCTAGGGGTCTGCAGCACCCTCAGGAGAAGTCCTATCCACCCTGAAAACCTCATTATACTTACCTTCAGGTCCCTGTTCAGGCATCACTTGCAGGGGGCCAGCCGCAGCAATTCTTGGGGTCCCTGAAGGATGAGTGGAGTCAGCGTGGAGGAGCGACTTGAACCTCTGGAGCAAGCTGCAAGCTCACACAGTACGCTGCTTGATCAAAATGCCGTCTGTTCTTTATTGTTGAACCCGTTTATACAGGTGCATAAGCAATGCTTTCATTATCTGCCTCATTAACCAAATTGACCACCTGTAACCATTTAAATTGTTTCAGAGCACCAGACACAATTTTATTATTAGTTCATGGTCAAATCTTTGTGAACCGTTTCATACATTGCACAAAAAGGCTTTATTTTCAAATAAGATAATGTTCTTAGTTCTTTATACCTGTTTTGATAAAAGGCAGAAGTCAAACACTTTCCCAAAACTCTCCCTATTTTCCTTCAGATGTTTCTTATTTAACTATGTTATAGGCCCTTACACCCTAATTAACTACTAACCCAAAACCACCCTGTTCCTGTAACCTTACTAGATATTCTGTAGCTATCCTAAGTCCTATAACTGTTAATCTTAAGATATTTGTGCATCCTAACCTAGGGGCTAAGAAATTAAAACTTAATTTCTGCAAGATAGGAAAGGCAATTTTTTTTGTGTGTGTGTATAAAATGTGTATATATTCTGGATATTGCAATTATCCCCAGGAGTGCCCCCCCAATTACCCTCCCTTATCCCTCCCTTCTTTGTTCCTAGTTCCAATTATTTTTGCTTTCTATTTCCAACCCTGCTTCCAAGTCAGTATAGCTTCATCCTTCATGACTTCCATATGTGTTTTACAAGTACTAATCTCATCAATCCGTAACAGTTATTTCCAATTTGAGTAAATAGCCAATTTCCAGAAGGGATGGTTTTGGCAATATCCTGGAATGGTGGCTTTGCCGAGCCCTTCCCCAAGTCTGGACTTTGTCAGACAGAAGCTTGGTAGATGCTGCCTGCTCCAGGAAGAGTAGTAGAGCAGGGAATTGAATAAGAAAGTTTCTGGGAGTGAAGGAAATATTCTAAACCCTCATAGTGATGGTGTTTCCTTGATGAAATACATCTGAAAACACTCATAGAACTGCACACATAAGATGAATTTTAGCATTTGTAAATTACACCTCAACAAGCTTATTTTAAAGATAAAATGCATGTGAGGACTGGTGGCGGTTAATAAACCAAGACAGCTTTAGGAATTCAGAAGCAGGAGCGCTTTGATTTTTATCCTTCTGTTTTACTATTAATGTGCCTCAAAGATCTTCCTTCCTCCAGCTACTTTTTGTGCCTTGAAGCTTTTTTTCCCCCCTTTGGTACTCAGGACTAAATCCAGGGGCACTTTATTACTGATTTATATCCTTAGCCCTTTTTTACTTTTTATTTTGATACAGGGTCTCACTAAGTTGCCAAGGTCCTCATTATGTTGCTGCAGCTGACCTCAAATTTGTAAGTCTCCTTGACAGCTTCCTGAGTCACTGGAATACAGGTGTGAAGCTAACTTTCAAAAAAAAAAAATAATTAAAAATAATGAAGAAAGCCTGTGAAACTCTTGGGACACAGTTAAGCCATCAAATACACTCATAGTGGGATTTCCCGAAGGGCAAGAAAAGAGGAAAGGCTTTAAAAACCCATTTCACACAATGATGGCCAAAAAATTACCAGATCATCAAAGATGTATGGATATCCAAATCCACAAAGCTAGACTAAACCTAACTAAATTAGGTTAACCATTGATGCTGCTGATTCCAAATTTCTGAAACCTTCTATTAATACTTTTTTTCTATTTGCAACAAGATTTGGCTGCCTGGTAGTGTTTACATTTCCTGTCTTGATCAGCTCCATTATAAAGGAGTTACTAACATGCAACATGACACCCAACGCTACTTCCAAATAGCAGGTTGGGAGTGAGGTCATTTCGCATCAAAATAGCTGTGGCTAGTGCAGCAGATGGAATTAACCTGTTTGGTGCACAAATAGATTTTCAAATTGCACTATTTGCCTTAATAAAGCACGAATTGAGCTGAGGTTCTAACAGCTCATGATTTTTAAAATCAGAAGGCTTTTCTAGTATCATCCCATCTCACAATTTGTACTCCCTTCCACTGATTCTAACTATAGAAGTTTGATTGGGAAAGCACTTGGCTCTTGTGTAAAATAATAGAATATTGAATCTCTGGTGAAGAGGCTGAAATTTTGAAATGAGGTGATTGAAGTATTACAGAGAAACAAAACCCAGCTCAGTTGCAGATACAATCCATTAAGAGACAAATTTAATTTTAATTTAAATTCATTAGAGAAGTGCTATACATATAATTACCCCAAACTCAGAAATAACTATCACTTGTGATTTTCATTAGTTTTGATTAGTGGATAATTGAGAAAGAACATATTTTTGAGATCTTAGTTATTAACTTTAATTTATATTGGAAAGAAGGCTTGTTTTTTGTTTTTGCTTTTTTTCTTATTAGTAAGACTCTACAGCAAGGGGTTAAAAAGTGGGGAAAAATCATCATCAAATCAAATGCTATTTTATCTGTAAAGCAAGAAAAAATAAGTTTCAATTATATTTTTCATCTATTCAACAAACGTGCTTTAAATTTATGCTCTGCACAGGGTGGCTTGCTGGCAATGGCAGGCAGGGCTTCTGCCCTCCCAGAGGACACATCTGGTGGGAGTGACTGATAAGTAAGTCACTATACAAATTGAAATTCGATATGCTGCAGGAGTGCAGAGACAGAGCAATCAATTCTGACTACTGGATAAAGGAAGACTTTTGAATTGGGTCTTCAAAGATGAGTGGAATCTTAAAAGGGAGAAACGGAGGAACAGCATTCCAAATGGAGGTAAAACCATAAATTAAGACAAGATATAATCAGACACTTTCTGAGAATGGAACATAATCCAATGTGGCCCAAATGAAGTATCGAGGAATAGGAAGAAATTTGTACTTATAATGAATTTAGATCATGTAATGAAAGACATTGAGCCTCCTTTCCACCTGCAATCACCTGTCTATGTCTGTCTTCTCCCTTAGAGTCTATCTCCAAAGGGAAGGGCCAGTTTTTAACTTTTTAAGCATCTTGCCACCACAGCCTGGCAGAGAAACTAGGACAATAAATAAATAAATAAATATATATATATATATATATTGTCCTAGGGATTGAACCCAGGAGTGCTTAGCCATTGAGCCACATCCCCAGTTCTTTTATTATTATCATAGTTATCATTGAGTTTCATTAATTCTTTGAGACTGGCTTTGAATTTGCAATTCTCCTGCCTCAGCCTCCCAAGTCACTGGGATTACCACAGTGTATCACTATGCCCAGCCTAGGCAATTATATTTTATATATGTAAATATTAATTAAAAGAACAAGTTAATGTTATGTGAACAATTTTGAGCTACTTCAGATTGCATATATAATAGCCAACAGCACAGAAAAAATAAACAATTTTGAAAAAAATGAAATGACTGAAGATACTCTTCAAAAATAACAAGTAAGGCTTATAAAGTTAATGTAATGGGAGGCAGAAAAACTGGAGGTTGGGAGATCACTCAGAATATATTGCAATATCCAGCTGAGAAGCTCTGAGTGAGTGAGATGAACATTGAGAAGCTCACAGGAAATAAAATGTTCTAATAGAAATTGAATCAATAGCATTGGGAATGTAATTCTGTGTGAGGAGTTACGTACATCAATGATGACACTGAAGGTGACATTAATTGAAGATGGAAACAAAAGAAAGAAACCCATTTGAGGGGAGCATTAGGTCACTTTGGAAGATTCAGGCCACAGGGAAAATAAAGGAAAATGTCCAAAGCGATGATGAAAACACTTCCATTGCTAAGTAATGGGTTGAATAAAATCACCCACTTTAACTTGCTTCTGATCAACCTCACCAGAAAATTTGAATGCTCTGTTCTAAGGGTTATTCAGGATCTTAATGTATAATTTTATAGAACAAGTATTTTACTGGTTTGTTTTGATATTTTACATTTGATTAGCATAGATGGAACCTTAACAATGAGAGCAGATGTCAGTCTTAGAGTAAATACGGGTATTTCCCAAACTCTTTCTCCTCTAATCATGGATGCCCTTTAATGGAGTATCTTGCCTAGGGAGAATTGGCATGTTACTAAATATCACCATGAGCTAATTGTATATTTCTTTACACCAGTGGTTCTCTAAATGTAATCCCTGGGTTGGGATTGTGAAGATCCTCTGGGAAGTTATTCAAAATTCAAATCTTCAGCCCTAACTCAGAACCACTCAGTCAGAAACTGAGATGATGGGAGCCCATCTGTGGACTCCTCTGACTTGGCATATGCTCAAGTCAGAAATCCACAGGTCCGGGTCATTCATTATCTCTCTCCTGAAATTTTGGAGTGCTTCAAAGGATGGTTGACCCAAAGACATCAGGTTCCTAACATCCACGTGCTTAAGAAACATCAAAACATCAAAAATGTCTGAAAAACTGTAACCCTGGGCCCTGAATTTGACAATTATGATTTGTTCTGTTGAAGTGAAACCTTGAAATCTGCTGGTAATTCTGGTTAAGATGGTCTCAGAAGTTTTTCCAGATTAAATATATTTAACTTTCATTTATTTAGAGATGAAGTCAGGTCTGAGCCTATTCATAATTCTTGTACCTTTGTTTTATACTGTTCATTACTCTCTTTATTCCTGAAATTGTTTTTCTGTAAAAGTTCTTTTGCCATATATTAGCATTACTATACAACCTTTTGTTGATGATTATATCAATAGTTGCTTATTGTATAATTTGCAGTTTTACACTATTATTATAGTTTAACAGTTTAGGATATTTTTATAATCTAAGATAACTGTATGTTGGTATTCCAATTTGAGTCTTTGTTTTCTACCTTGTGAACTGAAACTATTTATATTTTCTGAAAATACAAATGTACTTATTTTGAACATAGTTTTACTTTTCCCTTTCCTTTTTTTCTTCCGTACTTAGACTTCTTTTTTTTTTTCAGGACTGAATACCTAACTTGGGGCCTTGCACATGCTAGGCAGGCACTCTGCCACTGAGCTAAATCCCCAAATCCCTTAGACTTCCTTTCAAACCTCAACAGGATCCATTATGTGTCCTTCCCTTCTAATGGTCTATAGATTCTCTCCTGTAAAACTGTCTCCTTTTCAGATGCTGTGAGCAGGTCTTGGGCCAACAGCACTTCTAAGTAATCTGTGATACTCTTCTTAGGTTGAATAATTTTCTAGAATGGCTCATAGGACTCAGGAAACACTTTGCTCATGTTTATTGACTTTGTATGGGTAGTTATTGTAGCCATATGGAAAATACACACAGGGCTGCAGGGCAAGCTGTGTATATTTCTGTGTAGGGGGAGGAGAATGTGCAGAGCATCTATGCCCCTCCAGGTGTGTGGCCCTCCCACAAACTTGATGTGTTTGTTAACAGAGAATCTTTTAAAATGTCATTGTCCAGGAGTTTTCATACAGCTCAATCTCTAGCCCTTTCCTCTTTCCAGAGATTGGTGATGGGACTGAAGTTTCCAATCCTCTAGTCACTTGACCTGACTGTTGACCAGCTGTCTCCTGAATTTATTTAGTGGACTCATCCTAAGTCATTAGCGTAGACTCAAACACCATCAAAGGGGGTTCTCAGCAATGATGATATACACTTCTACACTGTGAAAACTCCGCAGATTTTAGGGACTCAGTATGAGGAACTTGGGACAAAGATCAAATATAGTTTTGTATTACTTCACACATCTACAAGACTTCTTGAGGGAGATTCATGGTGCCATGGTAGAACAGACAGAATACATGTGTATTTCAGTCCTGGGGGACATCAACAGTAGTAGACAGAGGAGAAGAGCAGGAAATACATGAGTCCCAGAAAGTGAAACAGAAAGACTTCCATAACTTTGAGGTAAAATGTTATGGGGACATCTAATGAGCCTAAGAGTGGTTATTCTGATTGCTTCTATGCCCCAAGGATGATAAGTCCAGATTCTCTAGAGACAGTTATCCATTATTTCTATCCTACATACATTCAAGAAGGATTTGTGGATTCACACCAATACCAGTATACTGTGAAGACACAAAAGCATATACAGATATATCATTTAATTTAACTCATCCAACATTTACTGAAAGCTTATTCTCACTCTGTGACTGGTTCATAAATGGGAACAAGTGAAGCCCTGATCTCAATCCTTGATACATACATTATACATTCCAACCCCCCTAAACACACACACACATGCTGCACAGCTGCATGATTGGCTCTACATGGTACAAAGAACACATGTCGGGAATCTCCTTTAGATATTCTGAAGTAAATAAATGAACAAACCAGGAGAACTTGTTACCTGCAACAGAACTACCTAAGAATTACTATTAGTGTCTTCCCGTTATTGCCACTATGTTAAACATGCGAGAAATATTGGTTTCAAAATAAAATACAACTCCAAAGAACAGAACGGATCTGATATTACAAGAGTCATTTATTCAATATGTTGTTTTGTATTGAGAAACAGGTGGTTCTTGGAAGGATTTCGTACACTTGAGAAATCAGATATTTGTAGCTGCCTTGTATCATGTAGAGTTCCAAAGAAACAATTCTATTTCCTATTTGGCTATGCTCTATAAATCAAAAAAAGTGTCAGCGGCAATTTCACTCAGCGTGACATAGGTAGCTGTCAATGCTCCATGATTTCAGAAGTGTCTTCTACCATATGGTCTCCTTAGCATAGTCTAAAATTCACAGGTTGATTATTCTCAAGTCCCTCCCGCCCAAATTACAATGGAACATTTTTGAAGCTTATATTAAATAAAGATGCTAAATTATTGTGACTTACTAGTTATTTTTCAGAATATAGAGGAAAGGGGTAGAAAAATCTGTTCATTTAGCAGTGATAGAGTACAGAAGAGAATCAAGATTCTTGGTATGAGAATCAAAGTGAATGGGCAAACCACTCATTTATTATTTAACAAATACTTATTTAGCACCTATTATGTGTCAGGTCATTATGTTTCAGCTACTTGAGTTGTATATTGAAAAAAAATTACCAATCCCTGTTCGTTAGCAGCTGAAAATAACTTTTAAGACAGTAGATGTTATGATAAAATAGATTTGTAACTTCAGTAGGGTGGCGATTGGTCAGGGAAGTAGGCCCTGAGAATTGGAGTACGGTTCAGGATGAAATGAGGGCCGTTAGCTTTGCAGGTATTGGAGGAAATGCTCTGAAGGGAAAGGGAACAACAAGCACAAAAGCTCTTAGGCAGAGTTATGGCTGATACGGTCAAGAAGGACAAGGAGTGTCAAATGGCCAGAAATAATGGAATAGTGAACAGGAAAGTGTGAAGACAGAGGGCGACAGGGCACTGGTCATGCAGGATCTTGTGAGTTACAATAAGTACTTTGACTCAGATGGTGTTATGGTTTGAATGCGAAGTGTCCCCCAAGAGCCCACATGTGACAATTCAGGAAGTCCAAGGTGAAATAATTGGGTTATAATAGCCTTAACCTAAACCATAAATTAATCCCCTGCCAGGGATTAACTGGTAATTACAGGCTGATAGGGTGTGGCTAGAGAAGGTGGATCACTGGGGGCATGTTTTTGGGTATAGACTTGTAACTGTCACAGAGTTTCTCTCTCTGCTTCCTGGCAATGCCTCAACCCACTCTCTTTCACCACACTTCTGTCATGGTCTTCTGTCTAACCTGGAATCCAAAGGAATAGAACCAGCCTTCTATGGTGTAAGACCTCTGAAACAGTGAGCACCCAAAATAAACTTTTCCTCCTAAAATTGTTCTTGTCATGTCCTTTAGTCACAGCATGAGAAAGCTGACTGAAACAGAAATTGGTACCAAGAAGTGGGGTCATTATTGTGACTAACCTGACCATGTGGTATAGAAGCTTTTGGAAATTTCTGGAAAATTTATTTTTAATAGAGAAGCAGGGACAGAGAGAGAGAGAATCAATTTTTATTTAGTTTTTCACATGACTTCCATTGCTCTGACACTTAGTTGTATATGTGGGTGCTAGGGTTTGAATCCGTGTACTCGAGCATGCTGGGCAAGCTCCATAACCATCAAATCACCTCTCCAGTCCCACCTTTCTTGAATTTATGGGGAGACTTTTGAGATGTTTGGCAGCGCAAGCTGGAGGTTTTTTAGATTGTTGTAAGTGGAGCTTAACTGGTGGTTCTGGTGGGAACTCAGAATTCTAGAATGCCTATAGGACTGTACATAGCAAAGACAGAGCTCATGTGGCTCAGAGAAGGAGGTGGATACTATTGGAAATTGCACTAGAGGCCATCCGTGTTATGTTTTGGCTAAGAAGTTGTCTGCATTTTGCCTGTGTATGGAGACTTTCTCTGAGCCTGATTTTAAAGATGATAGACTTCTTAATCTGGAGGAAGAAATTTCCAGACAATCAGCCAGTGGTCTGGGTATTGCTGGCAGCTTTCAGCCAAGATTATGATGATAGTCAGGGCCAGAAATGAGAACAAAGGGTTTAGAAAAACCTGGACTTGAAAGATGGGAGTAAAACTAGGGCCAAGGAAGTAGCTGTTGTTAGAGACATCACCACCATTAAAGAACTGCTAAAGACTGCCCAGAGGCCAAAAGATGATGACCTGAGGGGACTTCAGGAATTGGCAAGACTACATCCATCTCAGACTCAAGGGAGTAAAAATTTCATTGAGAGGAGACCGGGGGGCACCCTGCTTGCACAAGGGGCCCTAGGAAGGTTTTTCAGTGTGCTTAACCACCCAAGCACTCAGAGGCTGCTGGATCTGAAGGATTGCAGGATGCCAGAATTAGGGGATAACGGATGATTCCACCTAGACTTTAAAGGAAGGCCTGGAGGCCAGGCAAAGTGTCCCAGGGTTGGAGTCCCTGCAGGCAGCCCCTGAAAGGGTGATGCATGGAGATGTGAGGAGGAGGCCGAAGCTGCAATGAGAGACTCCGAAGATTAAGACATGACAATATTATAGAACCTTCACCAAGGAAAGCTGCAGGAATTGAACCAGACAAGCCAACAGAGAGGCCACATGGACTACTGTTGGAACCATTATATTCCTTGGGTAGAGCTGAAACATACCTGGTCTTAATGCAGCACCATGATTCCAGAGAACTCCCTAACAAGGGTCATGTGACCACCATGGAGGCTTGCTTGGGAAACAACTACCCTCACGCAGATTCAGAGAACTAAGGAGTGTTTGGTTTAATGACACAAAATGTTTTCAGCCTTCTCCTGATAACTGTAAATACCTGCTGCCTTCTCTTAAATAAAAAGAGAGTGGCTGAGCTCAGAGCTTCCCTCCTACATAGCAGCGGACCCCCTGGCTTACCCCACATTTTAATTCTCTCGGATTCTCTCTCTGTCTTCATTTTTCTTCATACCATGTCATCGCCTTTCAGGACCACAGGATGCTGTTGCACCAGACACAGCAGACTAAAAGCAGCAAAGCCATAGGGGCAGAGTTGTACAAGCCTTTTGGACTGAACATCATGGTGCCAAGTGCTCCAGATGCTGGACTTGGAGCTACATGACTTGTTTGCCCAACTGGATTTCAATCTTGCTTGGGTCCCATCTCTTCTTTCAATGTGCCTATTTTTCTAAATAGAAATGTTATTTCTGTACCTTTATATATTGAATACTTATAAATTGCTTTTGATTTTTAAGGAGTTCATGATGTAAGTTTACCTTGAGTCTCAGAGGAAGCTTTGGACTTGAACTTTGGGCAGTCTTGGAATTGTTGAGACTCTTGAAAATGGACGAACGTATTTCACATTGTCAGATTATGATGAAGTTTGGCAGGCCAGGTGAGGAATATTATGGTTTGAATGTGGGGTGTTTCCCAAAAGCTCACATGTGATAATTTAGGAAGAACACGATGAAATGATTGGATTGTAAGAACCTTAAGCCAATCAGTAAGCTAGTCACCTAACAGGGATTAAATGGTCACTGTAGGCTGGTGGTGTGAGGCTGGAGGAGGTGCGTCATTGGGGATGTTCCTTGGGAGTATATATTTTACCTCTGGCGTGGAGTTTCTCTCTCTGCTTCCTGACAATGCCTCGACCTGCTCTCCTACGTTACACTCTTTTGCAAAGATGTTTTGCCTCACCTGGAGTCCCAAGGAATGTAACTAGCCTTTTACGGACTAAGATCTCTGAAACCATGAGGCTCCAAAATAAACTTTTCCTCCTAAAATTGTTCTTACCAGGTCCTTTAGTCACAGCAATGAACAAGCTGACTAAAACAGATGGATAGCTATGGAGTACTTTTTGTATAGGAATATTATGATCCATTAGTATTTTGAGAGAATAATTTTTAACAGGATTATTCAAGAATTCCAAGTTGGTGTGAGAGAGCAGCCAAGGATAATTAGAAGATTTTTGCTTGAGAAACTGAAAGAATGAAGTTGCCACTGAACAGGATGAGGAACACTTCAGGTGGAATTTGCAGAATAATATCCTGAGCTCAATTTTAGACAAGTTAAGCTTGAGCTGCATCTATTAGATTATCAAAAAGACACATCAAGTGAGCAGTTGGGTATATAAGTGTAAAGATCAAGGCAGCATCTGGCAAATGAGATGCAAATATGTCATGTATGTAACATAAAGCCATGAATGAAATTGGTTCACTTGTAGAAATAACATAGCCAAACAATATGCATAGAAATTATCAGAAGCAGGTCAAACCAAGGCAAATGGATGTCTGTTTGCCACAAAGAGAAGAAATTTTTTAAGGCAGAAAAAGTAATGAACTCTACTAAATGCCCTAATAGTTTAGAAGGAATGACCCATAGGATGAATAGGGTCAGCTTATCAACATGAGATAAGAGAAGCCTTTGGACAGGCAGAGGGAGAAGGATATCTTTCATCAGACTGGCATTCAAGATTTTTCTGACATTTCATCCTGTTCTTCCAGTCTCCATGCCTTAATCACACCAATTGACTTTCCTAGTATTAGTCCTTCAGTTTTCCTCCTGTCTGAACTTAATCCTTATTCTGAAATCTGTTTTAACCCCTCTCTGTCAGCACATGTTCATATTATAACTTTATGCATTAGTCAGGGTTCTCTAGAGGAACATAATCAACAGGATATAAATATTAGATTGGCTAATGCAACCAGAGGCTGGATAGCTCAAAAATGGCTGCCTGCTGGCTGGAGAGCTGGAGGAACCAGCAGCTGCCCAGTCCAGGATGTCAAAGACTCAGAACCAAGGGCTCAATGATATTATCCCAGTCCACATCAAAGGCCTGGAAACTCCGGCAGAATCGCTGGGGAGAGTTGGCTTTGGAAGAGTGAAGGAGCTGGAATCTGACATCCTTAGAAGACCACAGAAGCAATCAAGAACAGTTCAGGAAGAAACAGACTTGCATCTGCTGCTGCTTTCTTGTTCTTATGGCTTTTATTCCACCTAAGCCTCCAACCTGTTGGATGGTGCTATCCACTTTTAGGGTGGGTCTTCACTTCAGTTCACTAACCCACATGCCAATCATTCCTAGAAACACCCTCATTAACGCACCCAGAAGCTTCAATCTTAGTGCCTGTTAATCTTAGCCATATCTCAGTCTAATCAAGCTGGCAATTTTAATCTAATTGGGTTGACAGTTCAGATTAACCACTTTAACAGTTTAAAAGCTTTCCTTTCATGAAGAGCCCTTCCATAATCATCCACTACAGAAATATTCTGTATCTTCAGAGTGTACATAAGTTTCTTTTGTCTCTTTTCTGTTCATAACCACTTTCTATTTATGCAGGTTGAATATGTGAGGCTGAGATGACTAATTGCTTGACTAATTTACATTCCTCCTCATCTTTCTTATTAAGAGCTATAGTATACTCACCTAAAATATATTTCCCATATTTCCCTGCCTCCCATGTAGCCAGTGTTTGAACTGATAATTAAGTAGAAATTATTGGTTGGAATCTCCATGCCCAAGTCCTAAGAAGAGCCCTTTTTTTTTTTTTTTTTTTTTTTTGTCTTTACCCTTCCTTCTTTCTGAGATAAAAATTCAAATTCAGTCCTTTGTGTAAGTCAGCCCACTTGTGACAGGGAGGTGATGAGCCTATTCTATGGGTGACTGACAGGAAAAGATCAGGTTCTTGTTAATATTTGGGAACTGGTCTGGACTGCATGACAAGGTACTCTGGGAACTTTATATAGGGAAGAATCCCTACTCCCCAATTTTTAAGTACCTATGGATTTCATGTTGTCGTTTTGGATTTTGCAGTCAGGGATCTCTGTGATTCATAAATGAACATTACTTTAAATGATAACTTAGCTAGAAGATTTCTGAGATTCATTTTTGGGTTTCCCCAGTGATTTTTTTAGAAGTTCAGTAACTTTAATAGATGAATCTGTGAGTATTTTAAAATAGCTGTGTAAGGACATCCAAGCATTGGTGACATATCACATACAGTGTTGGTTTTCTTTAGTTCAGCCTGGCTTTCTAGAAGTTGCCCTCGGTTCCCTCATCCATACTTCACAGAGAAGCACCCATTTCCAATGGAGCCCAGTCTCCTGAGTAAACCTGAACAGTCGGAGCATGATTCTCATCCATGCTAGCCCACTCAGGTTGCTCCCCAGGTACCTTAGCGCTAGGGCAGAGAGCCAAAGAGAGGTGCCTCTGAGGATGACTGAGTGTCAAATCCAGGAGGAGGCAAAAAAACAGGTTGGATGCTAAGAGGCTTAGAAACTTGAGCACATCATCTTTGGAGAAGGGCAAACGAAGCACCTGGAAGCTCAGAGAGATAGAACCAGATATCACAGCACACATGCCAGTTTCCAGTTGTGCTTAGCACCTGAGGACATTTGCCTATGCTATGCAGGTTCCATGACACCTCCCACTCTACCCACAGCAGATTCATTCTTCTGTCATTAAGAATGCCTGTAACTTCGGTGGATTTCAAAATGACTAAAAAATAAGAGCCTAAGTTTCCTAACATAGAAAAACAAAAAATGTTCCAGGAGATGGAAATGATGATCTGATCCTTACACACTGTATGTGTATGTGCGGAATTCCCACCTGTGCTCCATGGATATGTTCACGGAAAAGATGTTTAATTTTTTTTTCTTTTTCTTCTTTTTCAGGGATGAGGACCAAGGACCTTGCACGTGCTAGGCAAGCACTCTGCCACAGAGCTAAATCCCCAACCCCAAGATGTTTAATTTTAAAATGTCCTTTTTATCTACATAAGTTCAATGTAAACTTGACACCCCAAAACTTTAACCAAAATGGAACTGTAGCCAAGAAAAAAATGCTGCAAGTAACAGGTTAAAAACATGAAATGGGTCAGTTCAAGACCGGAGCGGGAAAAGGGATTGTACCTGATTTTTTAAATCACAGTGTGAGTACCCCTGGTTAGTAATACCCATGAGGCTAAGTTAAGCCACTAATTACTTTAGGTACTCAATCCAAAAGGGCACAGAGTGACACATTCAGACTCACAGTAGCATCTGCCATGATAAAAGAAAAAATTATTAGCAATTTTTATGGACTAGCCTAGGAGTCAAATGCAACCCACTACCTGTTTTTACAAATCAAGCCTACCAGGAACTCAGCTCCATCTGCTTATTTACATATTGTCTATTATTGTCTGTAACCTCTTTCTCACCACCGGGAAGAGTTGAAGAGTTGCTACAGAGACTGCTTTGCCACAAAGCCTAAAATATTTACAATCTCATTCTTTGCAGGAAAAATAAAAAACAAAACAAAACAAATACTTTACCGACCCCTGGTCTAGACTGAGACAAGAAAGCAGAAAGTGTCAGACCAAGGTGACCCTTCTGAAAACAGGACACTGTGGCCACAGGGGGAAAAGAAAAGAAGAAGAAGAATGAAACTTCTGTGCATAAAGTATGAAGACAAAATATTCTCAGTTTTTTGAGAACTTGGTTCTATTTGCTCATGAATCTGAACACTCTCCTGCTTTTATGTTCAATGAGAGCACATGAATATTTTTATATATTTCCTTCTTTGTGCTTAAGCTAGTTGGAATTGGATTTCTGTGACCAAGAACAGACAGTGCCAATGCTAGGAGCACAGAATCACATTGTCTGGGTTTGGGTTATACCCAGACGCTGCTTGCTTCTGTAAGACAAGGGAGACTCGCCTATGAAGTGGGGTTAAAAATCGTGTTTGTCCTTTATCATCAAAATAGACTAGCAGGCTTAAGCCACTGAATATGTACAATATGCAGTGTCATGATTTCTCTGACAGGTGCAGCAGACTAGGAGGGCAGGCAACAGATTCAGGGATAGGGGAGGGAGGGTATCTGAAATTTTGCTCTGATACTTACTATCTGTATGATCTCAACTCCTCTGAGTTCTGGGCTTCCTTTCTGTAAAATACAGTTAACAAGAAGGATCATGTGAGAGCAAGGAAATAATAAATGTAAAGTATATAGTTTTATATGAAGGACTTAGTATTTATTATCATTCCTAGGCAGAGATTGAAAAGAGAAAAACACAATACCTTTCCCAACTACCTTTTAATAAAAGTGGTTATAAATATTAGTGGTGCCTATATAAAAGAAAAATTATTGAACTGTCATTCCTACTTCAATAAGACCTAGCAGCATATGGTCAAGGGAAGTGTCCAGCTGCGCTTGATTCTAGGCATGGTGAATGCTAGACTGTAGAACCTGTCTCTGAGCATAGTAAGGGCTGGGCAGATTTATACTGTGAAAAGAGATCATTTTGCAAACTAGGTAGCTACCTTTTACAGTTTTAGAGTTAAACACATGCTGATTTGCTATTAAATCAATTAAGTTGCTTTTCTACTTGTTCCACTTATACAGTGAGTTGCTAAAAGGTAAGATTTATCTGAGAGAAAAGGACACCAGGAAGTTTAAGCCATGGTCCCACTTGATACATTACACTAAAGCATTTGAAGGTTGGTTTAAATAAATAGTCACTGGAGTTGAATATCACTGCAGCTTACCACATTATTCCTATGTTAATAATCTTTATGGTTCACATACTAGGATAGCATGAATTTCATATGCAAAATAACTCATTAATGAATTGTTTTTTCTTCTGTTATTATGCAAAGATACAGCCTCAACTTCCTGATCAGAAGGAGCAAGGTTTTAAAAAATACCTTGCAAACATTGAATGTCATTGCATCTCTTACTAGAATTTTAATAAAATCAATATTAATTTGTGTCTGCAACTTGCTGCATTTAAATTTAGAAGAGATAACATTCAAACTGGGATAAACAAACAATAAAACATAATAACATAGATATAATAAAACTATGATTTACAATTCTGCATGATTAAAATTGGAAGCATGTATAGCACAACATGTGGCTTAATATTAGAAAACTAAGGAAACTTTTAGCAAACAGTAGATGGACTTGTACTGTTGTCTCACCCCTTAGGTTTTCGAGATGGTGTAGTAGGCCAAGGTCATTGTCTGTTATCTGGCAAGTCCTCACTATAATGTAATTTTTCACTTTTCCAGTGTACTAATCTATGTCATAATGGTTTCAAGTCACAGAGAATTCACTCGGTAAGCACTTGGAAGACATTTATTTTAAATATAATGAATATATCTTATAATCTAAGGAGAGGGATGGAAAACAGCACCTTAGAATGTCCAGGGCTTCATTTCTCAATTTCCCTCTGAAAATCTTCTTTATTGGCTGGCCACTCTTGCCATTCTCTGAATGTGGGCTCTCTTGCTATTTGATTCATACTGTGAAACGTGACTGCCTCACAGAAAGTTGTTCTGTCCATAGTTCTTGTCACAGTCAGACATGGGAGGGCTTTGGAACCCTTCTTCAAATGCCTGGGGGAAAGAGCCTTGTTGACCTACCTTGGGGCTGTTATCAGTTTCTGGCTCTGGGTAGCAGGAGCCACTCTTACGGATCAGAAAGCCATTAAAAGGGTTTAACAGAAACTGGGCAGATTTTTCCCTCTTCCCTCTCAAAAATTAAATAAAACCTTTGGCAGAGATCCAGTGTATTCAGCAACTGTCACCCACACACCCCAGGCACAGAGAATAGTACACTATTTCTTCTCCAAAAAAGGGGATTTATTTTCTCATTCCAAAAGATGAATCCTTTTCTAGCAGATCTCTTGAATGCCCATATGTCCAAGGTCAGACACTTAACATAGTTGAACACCTGGTTAAAGAGTGCCTGCTTGCAAATGTAGTGAGGAATTGGAGAGAGAGGAGAGATGGGGCAAACCTGAAGGCTCGTGGGGGCCTGCAGGTAGAAAATCATCTGTACTGAGCTCCGGTCAGTTATTGCCTTCCCAGTATGAGTAACCAGGCACTCTGATATTTTCTTGGGATTTCTGAAATTCAGATCCTTATGTGAAATTTTCTTATTTGAAATTTTGAGGGAATCATGCAATTAAAATTTATAAGGGGAGCAATAATTAATTTGGGGTATACATCGAGTCCACTAACCACTAGATTGTGAGCTTTGATATGCATGCTTATTAAACAGATGATTGAATGAATAGATGAATGAATTATCTCTGTTAGGTAACCTTAATGGTTTTTCTTAATAGAAATGTAAACTAAATCCTCCTGAAATGTTTATATCTTAGGATGAGCTTTCAAATTATTAATAGAAGTCAAAGGAATTTGTAGAGGAAGTAAATTTATTTGGCAAGCTGAAGTTATCTCATAAATGAACATGTTTTGATAAGACTCAACTGGCTACTATGAGTGGTTCAGCATGGGTTAACCTATTGATTATAGGTCAGCCAATATGAGTCCATTGCTTATAATGAGTAGAGACACAGGGTTGCAATAGGGGGTTGGTGATTGTGCTGAGGAAAAGAATGGAACAGAGTTGGTGCAGAATCCTTAGCAAATTGCCACTGAGGCCAGTGGAGCATGAATAGCTTAGTGACTGTTCCAATAGGTGTCAGCCAAGTGCCACCTGAGCTGTTCTGACAAAACTCAAATAGAGTGTCACAGCTTCCTGTTGCTCCTACAAACAGGGGAAGAGCTATTTCAGATGGAGAAAGCATCATCTACTGTATAATAGGTAGGCAGCATATCTGCTTTGAAAAACGGAACAGCTGATGTTTTTTAAAGGTGGCAAACTTAGGATATTCTTGAATATTGGGTAGCTTCCTTGGAAGATTTCTGTTCTTGCGTAGCTAGGAGGTTGTCATTCTGTAACAAAGCTTCCGTTTTAATTACCAGCCAGATCTCAGAACACATTTAGCATTTAACCCATGCACAACATTGCATTTGAAAACCTTTTCCCTTTCGGATTACATCTTGAAATTCCTAGCTGTCAGCTTCCCTGCGCTTCATGGCCGGGAAATGACATTTCTAATGAGCATACTTGTATCATGTCTTGTAGGATCCAACTCCAACTCTCTGACACCACCACAGGACTCAACATGAAAATCCAAACGGGGAGGGTGGCTCTGGGAGAAGATCTATTTGAGGAATCACTTTTTTTTCCAGTATCATTTCTCTGTCTTTGACATGAAGGATGATCCATCCCACAGAAATCTTAATGAGACCTGTGAATGCCAATGATGTCTCCTTGCCTTGAGTCACCTCAACTCCACACATCTTGGCTGACTGTCAAATTTCTTGGATTCTTGGTCCCATTTGTCGTCCGACTCTGATTCTCAGTTCTCCTACCCCATTGATTCCGGTACCTTTCATGAGGTTCCTTTACCTGGAGATTAATTCTTTTCCAAATACTACCTGCGTAATTCCTTATCCATTGCTTCAAAATCCACTTGGTCTGTTTTTTTCTCCCCGTTTTCTTTTGTCTTTGACTTAGGCTGTAAAGCCTGATCCAATGTGTACCTTCTCTACTCAGTATTCTCTGATCCTACCCTCACTTGATTCATGTTCTCTGATCTCCCGTTGTATTTATATTCAGAGACCTGTTACCCATCAACAATGCCTCTCTCTTTCTTGACACAGGTACTAATATCCCATAGCACTTGAACCCATGAGGGAAAAAAAACAAAAGTGCACAGAACATGCTAGCCAGTTCACCAAGGAATAAGAGTAAGAAGTAAAAGAGAGAAAGTGGAATAAAAGAAAAGAGATATATTTTACAGAGACCTCAAATAAAAACAATTGCATCAACAATAACCCAGTTTGAATCTCAAATTCTTTTTCACTTTGAACTTAACGTTTAAAGAAAAATGAACAGATATCAGTGAGTCTTAGGCAAAGTCCAGGTTAAATGTACACTCTGACATGTTCAGAGTCCAGGTTTCATCTTTCTATTTCATGTTTCCAGGATACCTATCATTCCGTATGTTCATTCTTGCCATTTTGTTTGGGCGAAATGTCTGTCAGGGCCTCACTTACAATACTTGGATAGGATATGAAATAGGATTTACGATCTTGTTTTTCTGGGTCAGGAACATTAATATTTGTATTTAATTTAGCTTCTGTCACTAAGAAGCTCTCAGAAAATAAAACACTTTTTATAATTTAAATTTATTGCATCTATATTTGTCCCATTTCATGGGAATGCTATAGGTTGGCAAATTAAAATTCAGTTGATTTCCCTCGTATCATTACATTATTTTCAATAATCAATAATTATATTCAAAAGACTTGTATAGCTTTTTATTTGATGAGGTAAAGAAATATTCCAAATGTGTTGGATAAAAACTTAATTAGTTAAACTGACATTTATTAAATTCCTTGCTTGATTAAACATAGTTGTTGTCAGTTACACAAAAGGAGAAATCAAAATTGGATAAATTTGCAACTGCCCAGAGAGTGACATTATTAACATTCTTTCTATTTTGTTTGCTTTTAGACATTATCCTCCCTGCTGCCCCTCACACCCACAATTGGACAAAAATATTCTGATAGGTTTGCAAAGGCTTGATAATTGTGTAGTTGCTACAATAATGGAACTTTATTCCTGAGTGGCATTTTTTAAAGTTAGAACCTTTTGGCCTCCTACTGAGATAACATAGTCCTTTGTGCATTATTGATTGCTGTGTGCTTCGAATACGCTATAGTTCCAGATTCTGATTTTTGTATATTATATGAAAGGCAACTGGATCCTATACAAACTGGTGAATTTGTTGAATCCATTTTTTTCCAAGATAAACTTATAATCTCTCTCTCTCTCTAGTTTTATTTATGGAGCCTGAATTTAAAATGAAGAAATACATGTATCAATGTCTATAATGAGGATCTCTAGTAAGGATCTAGGGGGTATGCTTAATATGAAGCTACTAACAAAATTTAAAACTATCCTCCTACTTTTGAATTATAATAATTTTAAAAACAGATGATGTAAGGTATTGAGGAGGTTGAATGATACCAACATAAAAATAACAAAAGAGCAGAATCCAGAAATTCAGTACTTACCAAAATTGATTGGAGCATAACCAACCACCACAGAACTTTGTTACTTAAACCACATTTACTGAGCTTGGGAATCTGGGCAGTCTTGGTGGAGGCTACTTTTTTCTGATCCACTTAGCCTCAGCTAGAGCATCTTGAGAGCTAGGCCCCGAATCATCTGAACAGTTACTCCCTCTGATGTGTGGAGAGAAGTCTCCAACATCTAAAATAAGGGAGCTGGAATTTTGGGGACTTCTATTGCTTTCTCTGCTTGGTCTTTCCATGTACCTTTCCAGAAGAGCAGCTTCAAAATAGCCAAATGTCTTGCATTTAGGCTAAGGGAGTCTAAGACCCATACCCTAGGAATGAAAGAACCAGGTGAAAATAGAACTAACAACTCTCTTTATGACCTAGGTGCAAAATCACCCAGTAGCACGTCTGCCTCATAGCTTCTATTAAAAGTCACTGACATCTCCCATATTCACTGGGGAAAGAGTTACACCATACCTTTTAATGAGAGAAATTCAGAGCATTTGAGACATATTTAAAATTACACTGGTTTCTGAATTTTCTATCATGGATGTTAATCTAACTAAATCAAATACAACAAGGTATATTATTCCAGTATTTTCTAAACCTGCTAAAGCAATATCCTTCAAAGGGGAAACACTGTTCACAACATTCATGCTATTTCTCTAAATCTCCAACTACTTGCAGTCTTACTATTTAATGTTTTCTAGTCAACTGATTCTTTTTTTTTACATTAATACAATTGTATTAATTGTATTAATTAATTAAAGGGGATTTGTGTAAGGTTTTGACCTCCGAAAAATAAATAAACAGAATTGGACATATAAGAGACTTACGGAAAAAAATTCTGGAATGTTATTTTAAGCTTCTAGTAGAGAGAGATAGAGAAGACTAAGGGAGCCTTCAGACCGTAATGCAGGCCTGACATCTTTGAGAGAAGTAAAAGGAAGGAAAATTGGACATGAAAGATCTCCTGTTACATCACAGTTCCAAGAAAGGTTTGGCCAGGCTAATATGAAGTTGTTGTGTCAAAGTGTGTCTTTGAAGACTTGTGAAGCTTGCAGGACGAGTGCACACCTACATCTTATTCTCAGCCACTGACTGTATATGGTCCTTGGGAAATGTGACCTTGGTACAAGACCACAGGCAGATCAAGCAAAGTCAGGGGCCCTATGAGTTAATTATACTTCTAATTATACTTTCCCATACCAGGACATTGGAGGGTATATTTACTTTTTATTTTTTTTAAATGACTTATCTTTTAAGTCTCTCATCGATTTTTTATAGTATACTATTCTTTGACAGTTTAGTATATAAGGAATTGACTTTGCTGCTTTGTGTAATCCTTTTGTTAGGGCGGTTCCAGTGTTATATAAAACTTACATGAAGTCAGTAGCTTTTCGTCTGTTAAAATATTTTCTGTCATTTAAATTCTCAGACCCAGCCAGGGCACTCAGGGGGCAGAGGAAGAGTTCTAACTTCCCTGCATTTGCATTCACTTGCTTTCTTTTTTTT
>PVKS010013042.1:0-51995 GCA_004027875.1 Aplodontia rufa | reverse complement strand
TTTCTCTTGCCTAATTGCTCCAGCTAGGGTCCCAAGAACAGTATTGAATAAAAGTGGTGAGAGTGGACAGCCTCGTCTTGTTCCCGATTTTAGTGGAAATGCGTTCAGCTTTTCTCCATTTAGTATTATACTAGCTGACGGTTTAGCATATATATTGCCTTTACATAATTCAGAAATGATCCGTTGAACCCTATCTTCTCTAGAGTTTTGAACATAAAAGGGTGCTGGATTTTATCAAAAGCCTTTTCTGCATCCATTGAGATGATCATATGGTTTTTGTCCTTCATTCTATTTAAGTGGTGAATTACCTTAATTGCTTTGCATATGTTGAACCAGCCCTGCCTGGGATGTAGCCTACTTGATCATGATAGATTTTCTTCTGTATAAGTTTTTGAATACGGTTTGCTAGTACTTTATTAAGGATTTTTGCATCCAAATTAATCAGGGCTATTTGTCTGTAGTTTTGTTTTTTGTTTTTTGTTTTTTTTTTGATGTATCCTTGTCGGGTTTTGGTATCAGAGTTATAGTTGCTTCATAAAAAGAGGATGGGACCATTCTCTCCTTTTCAATTTATTGAAATAACTTAATAAAGAGAGGTGTTAGTTCCTTCTCAAAAGTGTGGTAAAAATCAGCGGGGAAGCCATCAGGTCTGTGGGGAGCTGGATTGTCTCCCGGGAGCTGATCAGGAGGAGGGTGAGTGCCGACAGCTGGAAACTGGGCTCCCCCTCATCCGGAGACCCCTTCCCTCCCAGCCGGGGAAATGAGTCAACCACATGCTGCTGATGGCAGCTCAGAATCCATTTATTACTAAGGCACATGGGTTTTTATATAGGGAGGAGGGGAGACAGCCAAGGAATCAATAATCCTTCTAAGGTAGTTGCCAGGGGTTATGTAGATTTCGAGTACAGACAAAAGTTAGGAACATTCTGTGGTCAATACATTCTGACCGACCGTTTGACCTTTTGTATCAACAATTAGCAAGATTAACAAAGCACTACCTAGCAGCCCCTCCTGAAGGAATTTATACAAATAGTAACAAGATCCCTCCAGGGCAGCTGATGAAACCCAGTGAAGGTCAGACCAAAGGTCAGACCCCAACACAGGTCCTGTGCTTTTCTTCTTTGGTAGACTTTTAATTGTGATACGGATTTCAGTGCCCGTGATTGGGCTTTTTAGGAATTTAATATCATCCTGAGTCAATTTAGGGATGTTTTATGTGTCAAGAAATTTATCCATTTCCTCCAAATAATCAATTTTGGAGGAGTATAGGGTTTCAAAATATGATCTTATAATGTGTTGGACTTCCATGGGTCAGTGGTGATCACTCCCTTTTCATTGGAGATTTTATTGATTGCTTCATTTCCCTCCTTCTCTTGGTTAGATTCACTAGTGGTCTGTTTATCTTGTTTATTTTTTCGAAGTAGCAGCTCTTTGTTTCATCAATTCTTTTTTTTTTTTTGTTCTCAATTTCATTGATTATAGCTCTGATCGTGATTACTTCCTGTCTTCTGCTGGCTTTGAGGTTAGATTGTTCTTCCTTTGAAGGGCTTTGAGATGAAACATAAGCTTATTTATTTGGGATCTCTCTTCATTTTTATGTGGGCACTCAGTGCTATAAATTTTCCCCTTAGGAAAGCTTTCATGCTGTCCCAGAGGTTTCGATATGTTGTGTCTTAATTTTCATTCTCTTCTAAGAATTTTTGTATTTCTTCTCTCATGTCTTCTTGGATCCATTCTTCATTTAATAGGGTATTATTCAATCTCCATGAATATGTGTGTTTTCTGTTATAATTATTACTGTTGATCGCTAGGGTCATAGCATTGTGCTCTGAAAGGACACACGGGGTGATGTTTACTTTTTTATATTTGCTGAGATTATCTTTATGAACCAGAATATGATTTATTTTGGAAAATGATCCATGTGCTGCAGAGAAGAAGGTGTATTCTACTAGCTTGGGATGGAAAATTCTATATATGTCTATTAAGTCCATTGGGTTTATAGAGTTATTTAGGCTGGAGATTTGTTCATTGACTTTTGTTTTGATGATCTGTCTAATGTTGACAGTGGAGTGTTGAAGTCTCGCAGTATAATTGTGTTGTGATCAACTAGTGGCTTGATGTCATGAAGTAATTTATTCATGTAGTTGGGTGCATTATTGTTTGGAGAGTAAATATTTACTATGGTTAATTCTTCCTATTGAAGGATTCCTTTTATTACTAAGTAGTGGCCTTCTTTATCTCTTCTGATTGACTTATATTTGAAATTTACTTTGTCGGATATAAGTATAGCGACACTGGCTTGTTTTCTTGGGCCGTAAGCATGGTAGATTTTTTTCCATCCTTTCACCCTTAATCTGTGGATGTCGTTGCCTGTTAGGTTAGTTCCTTGTAAGAAGCATATGGTTGGATTTTGGTTTTTGATCCAGTCTGCAACTCTGTGTCTTTTGAGTGGTGCATTTAGACCATTCACATTCAGTGTTAGGATAGAAGTGTGTAATTGATTCATAGCCATTGTGTCTTATTTAGCTAGTTCTGTGGTTGCCTTGGTTGGTTGCTGCTGAGTGATACTTTCACTGAATTTCTTCAGTTTGTGGATTTTGGGTATCAATTGCTTGATCTTCTCTCTGGAGTGTTTCCTTGAGAATTCTTTGTAGGGCAGGTTTTCTGTTGACGAATTCTGCCAGTTTTGTTTTATCATGAAAAGTTCTTATTTCTCCATCAAATTTGAAGTTGAGTTTTGCTTGGTATAGAATTCTAGGCTGCATGTTGTGGTCATATAGACATTGAAAGATATTATTCCAAGACCTTCTTGCTTCCAGCGTCTGGGTTGAAAAGTTCCAGACAATCCTTATTGACTTGCCTCTGAATGTGATTTGGTGTTTCTCCCTTGCTGCTTTTAATATAGTTTCCTTGGTATCCCTGTTGCACATTTTGAATATGACGTGTCTTTTTTAATTTCTCCTTTGATTAGGCCGTTTGGGTGTCCTGTAAGCTTCCTGGATGAGCATGTCTGATTCTATTTTTATGTGAGAAAAGTTTTCTTTCACGATCTCTTTGAGAATATTCCTCATACCATTGATGTGTGCCTCAATTTCCTCCTCTATTCCAATTACTCTCAGATTGTTCCTTCTCATTTCATCCCAGATGTTTTTAAAATCCTGATCATGATCTCTTAATTGTTTTTCTTTTTTGATCAAGCTCTAGCTTGATCAACCTGTCATCATTGTCGGAAGTTCTTTCTTCAATAGCAAAGGTTCTATTTTCTACTGAAGTTAGTCTATTATTGAATTCCTGCATGGTCCCTCTAATGTCATTGACTGCAGATTTTAGGTCTGTAACTTCCTTTTTGAGGGAATCAATTTCTTTTATGATTGAGTTTCTCAATTCTTGAGTTATCTCATTTATTTCCTTCATTATCTCTTCTAATTCATTGTTCCTTTTTGTTATCAGCTCATTGATATATTGTTCTAGATTTTCATCCCGGTCCCTGGCCATTGCCCCCTTACTAGGGGAGTTTTGGGATTGCTGTGAACCTCTTCGGTTTGATTCCTCATGTTTGAAGAGATTCTTCTCTCTTATTTTCCAGGGGAACCCTCAAAAATCTGGAAATGAACAGGGGATTTTCTGTCCAGACTCAGAACTGCTGGGGAAGCCATCTGTCTTCAAGTCGCCATCTTGCAGTCTCCCTGATTTAGTTTTTTTTTTTTTAAAGAGAGAAGGATAGAGAGAGAGAGAGAGAGAATCAACTTTTATTGAGTTTTTCACATGGTTTTTATTGCTCTGACACTCAGTTGTGTACATGGGAGCTGGGGTTTGAAACCATGTACTAGCTCAAGCTGGACAAGCGCAGTAACCACCAAGCCATTGCTCCAGCCCCAAGATTTGGAGATTTTGAGGAGGAATAAATGTTGTCTTAAACATGTCCAAACCTAAAACTAATTTTTATATAGTAAAGTAACTTTTATTAATTATACTGCCTTCCCTTAAGAATGTTATTTTTACCACTTTTTGTTAACATGGTATTTTAATAGGTTTTGTTTATAGTCCAGACCAGAAACTACTATTCAACCTGAAATATGGTTAAATTGTTTAAAATTTTACTGAAAAAAACCCAGAAAATATAATATTTCCTACTCGTATTTCACATTTCATAAGATATATCATATGAAATACTTTTATTTAACTGTAGCTGAAAGCTTTTAAAAAGGCAAATGTAACTGGTGGAGGTGGTGGAAATAGATGAAAATTGATAAATCTTGTGAGTAAATCCTGACACAGTCTGTTCAGCTTACAAAAGATAAATTCTGAGTGGTTAACGAGACTCTACAGTCATTATACCTAATTTTGATATGAAATAATTTTATTATTTAGGTTCGCTAATTCATCCAGCATGAGGAATATGTCTGTCTTAACAAAATTCCAGCAATATTTTGAGGAAGAAGAACAGAGCAAATTAGAAGAAACCATATAAAACAAAGATGTATGTTTGGAAAGTGAAATATATAAAATCAACAAATTACACTGTCTTGTATTGTATAGGCAATTTTTTTGTCCAGTATAATTTATGATATAATATTTATATTGCTACCTTATTCTCTCACAGCTGAAAAAAATAGAGGGAAATGCTATTTTACAACTATTTTCATGAATAATAAATTTTTCTTATATCAATACTTATTCAGGAATAATATACATGTTCTTTGTGAGTTCCCTTATAACTTCACCTTTTTGTGTTATGATGTTATCAGCACATTCTGATCATTGTTAAAGTAGGCATTAAGCTAGAGAAAAGTTGAGAAAGTTAGGTGGACAGGTGTGAAGTCATTGCCAACAACTAACATCCTCAACATGCTGCCATGACATTTAGCTAATAACATTCAGTAAGACTCAGAAATAAAATACAGATATTATTCATATATATAGAGACTTTTTAAATTAAATCTGTAGTAATGCCTCTATTGTCAGACAGATTTTATAAAATAACGCAATTTCACAATTCTAACATTTAGTCATTCCTATAAAAAGCACAGAAGATATGGGGGGAAAGAATAAGGAATATTTGTACTGAAATTAGAAAATATAAAAACAAACATTGCAGCCAATGAAGTAGGAATGTTCGATGAAATAGCTATGAAAATAAGCATTAGTTTCTGAATTTTGAGATTTATCCATAACCTTCCCTTATGATTCTTTCAGCATCTTATTTCTGAATTTTTATTTCTCCAGTCAGTTACTTTTCACACTGAAGTTCACTTGCATTTGATGAACCATAATTGAGTTCTTTCATTATTGATGGTTTCAAGGACTTTACTTTTGCTTTTGGTATTTTTCAGTTTGTCTTGGAGTGAATCTCTTTCAGCTTAGTTCTTTGAATATTTAGATGTTTAAGCAAATCTTTTTGTTCAATTTTAGGATTTTTCTCCATTATTTTTTAAAATATTATGACCCCTCTTTCTCTCTCCTTCTCTTCTGAGAGTCAACTTGATAATCTCCCACAAAATTCTCAACCTCTGTTCAATTTTACTTCATTCTTTTTTCTTTTTGTCAATTTTTCAGACTAAAAAATTAATGATCTGAATTAAAGATTGCTTATTTTCTCTTTTCTTTCTTTTTTATCTTTTTCTGTATTTTATTGGTGCATAATAGTTGTACATAATGATGAGATTTGTTGTTGCACATTTGCACATACACATAATACAATCATGTAATTTGACCAATATCACTCCCCAGCCACCCCTCCTCAGAACCTCTGATCCCTTTCCTCTACTGATCTCCCATTGATTTTCATGAAATCTTGTTCCCCACCTTTCTTTTCCATTTTTCTCTCTAAATTTCACCTATGAGAGAAAACATAAGACACTTGACCTTCTGAGTGTGGTTTATTTGTCATAACATAATAGTCTTTGGTTTCATCCATTTTCCTGCAAATGACATAATTTTATTTTTCTTTATGGCTGAGTGAAAATCCATTGAGCATATATACCAAATGTTCTATATGCATTCATCTTTTAATGGACACTTAAGCTGGTTCTACAGTTTGGCTATTGTGAATTGTGCTGTTATAAAAAGGTGTATAGTTGTGCCACTGTAATATGATAACTTTAATTTTTTAGAGTGAACACCAAAAACTGATATAGCTAAACATAAAGTGATTCCATGTCTAGTATTTTCAGGGAATCTCCATACTGATTTCTACAGTTGTTGACCCCCCATTCTCCATTGAGGTTTGGTGAATGTCACTATGGAGTTCCATAGTTTATAATCCTACCAACAGAGTTAAAATATTCCTATTTCTTCCAGTATTCATTATTGTTTGTATTCTTGATAACTGAAAATCTGGCTGGTATGAATAAAAAATCTCAGTATAGATGTATTTTTCTTGACTCCATAGCTTAGTTATGCTGATGTTTTGGTTTCTTTTGCCTAAAATCTACATCCCCCTTAGTGACCTTTGCACTGGTTATTTGCTTTACCACTCCACCAGAATTTGTAGGTTATTCTTTCATTCATTTATTTATTTTAATTGGTTCGGCATCAACTTACATACTGAATGAATTCGTTGGTTCAGCTTCAGACAAGCACACATATTGACAGAGTGGTTCTTTTATTTTTATTTATTTATTTACTTTTATTTTATGTTTTCTTTGTTTACTTTCTATCCTTTTGGTCATGCTCACCATGAGATGAGGCATTGTTATGCACTTTTCTAAATTTTAAACATGGTCTCCTTCAGTTATTTGAAAATATTTAAAATACCTTTTCAGAAGTTTAATTTGTCTAATAATTCTGGTAACTAGATCCTTTCAGCCCCTTTTCTTTCCATTTTGTTTTTATTTTATTCATTCCTCTATAAGACCTGATTCTTTGTAGGTTTTTTTTTACTTTGGTTTGTTGCTGAAAATGGGCATTTTAGGTAATATGTGGTAACAACATTGGGTGCACATTCTCTCTTATAGAACCTTGTAGTGAATTGTGAGGTTTCATTTGTTTGTTCCATGACTTGCCTCATCTCATTCTTCACTCTCTTCTTCATTGCTTGCCATTTATATCTCTTCTCAATTGTTTAATTTATTTTCCTCCTCCTAAGTGAACAGTGGATCTGTAAGCATGTCATTTAGCCAGTGAATGTCAGAGGTTAGGATTACACTTTGCATTTACAGTATAGGTAATATAAAATTTGTACCAGATTTTACTTTTTGCTCATGCTGTGTTCCAAGTTTGTTCAGTTATGAGTACATAACTTGGATATTTTGTAGACTCTCGTAAATAGTATACAGCTACTTGCATGCACAGGCCATCAAGATCCTCAGGAATCTGTTAATGCTTCATCAGTATCTTTATGACAATTTTTTTTCTCTAAATCTTCTTTGTTTTTTAATTAGTGTGCTGTTTTGTATTGGAAACTCAGCTGTGATGTTAGAATTCTCCCACTGCCACTGATTTTTATTTTTCTCAATAATGACTCTGAATATGGAGCATTTACTTGGAATTCCACAGAAGACGCAGAACACAGAAGTACACCACAGAGATATCAGTCCTCTCTAGTGGTAGTGAGGTCACAGCCTTCCTAAGTACAGCTATGGAGCTGGTGGAGGAATGGAAAGAGCACATGTAGTAATGCTACATACAGTCATACATCTGATCAAGAATTTCCAGTTTTTTTTAAAATTTTTCTATATACCA
This sequence comes from Aplodontia rufa, assembly GCA_004027875.1. Taxonomy (NCBI): domain Eukaryota; kingdom Metazoa; phylum Chordata; class Mammalia; order Rodentia; family Aplodontiidae; genus Aplodontia; species Aplodontia rufa. The sequence goes on along the minus strand of PVKS010013042.1, from coordinate 44,312 downwards.
CTGATTAATTTCCAGAGTTTCTAAAAGGGTAATTTTTTGTAATTTTGACCTTTTTTCATTATTGTTTTTTGATGACAGGATTTGCAGATCCATTGCTATCATTGGAGTGCTCTGTCACATCTATATACATTTACGTTATAAAAAATTTGATTACATAGTATTGCTTTATTCCTTCTTTGAACATTCAAAAGATGCTTTATATAGCATATTTGTTAATTTATAGTTAAATTGTGTAAATGTTACACATTGAGATATTTTATGATTACCATTGCAAATACACTTATTGTATCAATTGATTGGCATGTCTCATATATAGTATATTCCTGTGGATAAATATATTTATATATAGATATAGTAAATATATGTGATATAGGTAGACAAAGATGTAAAAATTGATCCTTTGTGTCCATGGCTTCTACATGAGATTTAAACAGCCATAGATGAAGATATTCAGAAAAAAAATTACTTCTGTGCTAAACTTGTGAAGACTATTTTGCTTTTGTCAAAATTCCCTAAGTAATGTAGCATAATAACTGTTTTCACAGTATTTACAATGTTTTAGGTATTGTAAACTATCTAGAAGTGAGTTAATGTATACAGAAGTACATGCTTTGATTAAATGTAAGCATTATTCCATTCTGTAAATCAATTTCAGCATCCTTAGATGCTGATCTGTGTGAGGAATTGGAACAAATAATGTGTGGATAAGAAGGAAAGACTATAGATATGTTTTTCATTTATTTGTTCATTTTTTGGCATATAGTTGTTTTTGTAATATACATGACTTTAAAAATGGATATTTAATTTTGCAACATTGATATCAACTATGTGTCTACTGAAAATGTTCTAGATTTTTTATGGAAATTTTAATGTTTCTGGGCTATTTTTTGATGTGTGATGTGTAGTGAGACAAGATTTTATGATTAAATGTTTATTCAATAGTACTATAATCATTTATTGATAATTTACACTTATTCTATTAATATAAAACCATATGGTTGGGCTGGAGCAGTGGCTCAGAGGTTGAGGTGCTTGCCTGGCATGTGTGAGGACATGGGTTTGAACACCAGCACCAGGTACATAGCAAAGTGTCAGAGAAATGAAAACCACATGAAAAACAAAATAAGATCAATTGTCTCTTTTTCTCTCACTCTCTCTCTTACACTGTCCTTCTCTCTCTCTTTAAAACAAATGACATTTTTTACAACAAATAATTTACAAACTGAATGTTTTCTTTTAAGTTAAATTCTCCCTCAATTTTATAATATTTTAAGGCACAGTGTCCTTTTTAGCTAATTATTTTTAAAAATTCTCATTTTAAAGAGCTTTAAAAGATATACAGATGTAAACAAATTTATTTAATTCATAATTCAACAGTCTCAAACATGATGCAACTTGTTTTCCTCAATGGCAATCTCCTTCAAAATGCTTTCATATCTATAGATATAGGGTGATATGATTTTAATTGCAGCATATTGTTAACATTGAATGAGTTTCAATGATTTACTCAACTATTTACTCCTGTTAGATTATTTTCCGAAATTTCATTCAGGAAAAAAGATCACTACATTCAAAGTTGTTTTAAAAAATGTTTTTGGTCATTTGCCCAATTACTTACTAGTCCACTTCAGTTCTTTGTGCTTTTAGTTCTAAAATGTGTGACATGGCTCCTGGTAATTTTGTTTATTGGCAATCATATCTATAAACACAAACATTTGAATACCCTGATTTATAAAACTTACCTCTTGTGTGCTATTTCTGGGTTATGTAAGTTGCTAAAATGTCTAATATACAGTGATAATCATTATACCAATTGTAACTTATATACTTCAGAATTTAATATAAATGATGAACTTTTGTTTGGTTAATTACTAGATGATTATATTCTTGTGATTAATTTTCCATATAATATGAAGAAATTAAACATCTATTCCTCAAAGAACATTTTTATTAAAAATATCATACTTCCTAAAGTTTATTATCTACAGATAGAATAATTCTTCTGTTTCTCTCCTCCTGTTTCTCAATATTAAAGATAATGTTACAAGTTAAATAATGAAATTACTGCATTCAAAGATGTTCAGTCAATTTGCATGTGTCACTTTATGGGTATATTTAATGTGTACATATTTGCATACATTTGTATTTACAAAAATCCAGGAGTCTAATATATTTTTAATTTAATACTGCTAATATGCTAATATGCTAGCTATATAAAATGCTTCTAGCACAATACAAGTAGTTCCTTGTGCATTTTAACAATGCTTCTCCCCTTTTAAAATTAATTTGTCCAGATAATTTTGGATGATTTTTCTCTTAGTTTTTAATCACTTCTGTGAGCAGTTGCTATATTTTAGTGATTCATTATTAATTAGATATAGTTATGAAAGAATGCATTACGAAAATTTATAATAGCATAGCAAGAAGTTAAATCCACATTCATTTATCATTTCTAAAATTCTAATATTTCTAATTTTTACGGTAAGGTATATATATAATGTAAAATTACCATTTTAACCACTTTTAAGTTAGGGTTCAGTAGTATTAAACACATTCACAATGTGTAACCATCACTATCGTGAACCATCATAACACTTGCTCTGACTGAAACTCTATAGCTATTAAATGGTAACAATTTCCTCTTTCACTCAGGCCCTGGAAACCATCATTTTTCTTTCTGTCTTCATGATTTTGACTACTAATAAGTATTTTATATAAATGGAATTATAAAGCAATTGTCTTTTTGTGGCTGGCTTACTTCATTTAATGTTATGTCCCAAAAGTTCTTCCACGTTGTAACATGTCAGAATTTCTTTCCTTTTTAAGTTGAAATAATAATCCATCAGGCAAATACAATGCATTTTTTTTTACTTATTCATCCATCCTATGGGGTGCCTTTCTGCTCTACTAATAGTGTCTTTTGATTCATAATTTTTAAAAAATCATGAAGTCAAATTTATTTTTTTTCTTTTGTTGCATGTTCCTTTGGTAATATATCCAAAGCTTCATTGTCAAATCCAATGTCATTAAGCATTTGCTCTATTTTTTTCTGAAAAATTTATAAGTTTAGGTCTCATATTTAATGGGTTTTTGACCCATTTTGTGTTAGTTTTTGGAAATGATTTTAAGTAAGAGTCCAAATCTTTTTTATTTTAGTATTGACACCCAGGTTTTGCAGCACCATTAGTTGAAAAGATTGTCCTTCCCCTAAAAAATGGTTTTTACCTTTGTCAAAAGATCATTTGATTTAGACTGACGTGGTGGTTCTTGCCTGTAATCCCAGAAGCTCAGGAGGCTTAGGTAGGAGGATTGCAAATTCAAAGTCAGCCTTAGAAATTTAGTGAGGTCTTAAGCAATTTAGCAAGATTCTGTCTCAAAATAAAAAATAAAAAGGACTGGGGATATTGCTCAATGTTTAAGTGCCTCTTAGTTCAATCCTGGTACTAAAAAGAAAAAAAAAAGGAAAAGAAAAGAAAAAAATAATCATCATTTGACCATACATGTGAGGGTTTAATTATGAGCTTTATATTTGATTTAATTTATCTGCATGTATGTTTATATTCCAGTTCAATACTATCCTGATTACTACTCTTGGTAGTAGTAACTCATTAATTTGTAAGTATGAATCCTTCACATTTGTTCTTGTTTTTCAAGTTTGGTATGGTTATTTCAGAAACATTGAGATCTCATTTGCATTTTAGGATTATTTTTACATTTCTGAAAACACCATCACTGGTATTTTGATAAGAACTGCATCGAATCTATATGTGCTTTGAGTGGTATTGACATCTTAACAATTTTATGTGCTTTCATCTGTGAGCATGATTTCTATTTCCATTTATTTATGTTTTCGTTAATTTCTCTCAGCAATGTTTCACAGTTTTCCTTGTACTAGTCTTTCAACTCTTTATTTTTAAATTCTGTTTTGTTATTTTGAATGTTATTGCAAAAGGAATTATTTTGTTAATTTTCATGTCACATGGTTCATTGTTACTTAAAGAAATGCAACAGATTTGTGTGCTGTTTTGTGTCACAACATTTTGCTCCGTAATCTCTAATAGTATTTCACAGATTGCTTAGACTTTTCTACATATAAGATTATATCATGTGTTAACATAGATTATTTGACTTCTTCCTTTCCAATATTGATGCCTTTTATTTCTTTCCCTGTGCTTTATTGCTCTGACTAGGACTTTGCAGAAAGAATCTTTGTGTTATTCCTGTTCTTTGAGGAAAAGCTTTCAATCTTTCTTCACTGAGTTTGATTGTTATTGTGGATTTTCCATACAAGACATGCTGTGGCATATTTTTTGTATAATCCACTTAACTCATTATTGAGCAGTCTATCATAAAAAGGCTGATTTTTTTTGTTTGTTTGTTATGTTTTGTTGTTTTTTTTTTTCTCTACCAGTGTTTATTACTGGGGGTTGTCCTCCTTCCAATTCTATTAATCTGGTATATTGAGTTGATTCATTTTCACATATTGCACCATTACTCTTTTCCTAGCTTTGGTAGCAAACTAATACTTGACTATTACAATGAATTAGGAAGTGTTCCTTCTTCTTAATTGAGTTTTAAAGGTTTCAGTCCCTGGTCAGCTGACTCCATTAAAGCCTCAGGATAGAGTAAGTGTGGTGGAGAAGAGCTTCTCATCTCACCCTGGCTGAGAAACAGAGAGAGATGGCAGATCCAGAGGGAGAGGGGAAGAGACAGAGGGAGAGAGAAAGGAGCTGGGGCCAAGGTATAGTCTAAAGCCAAGTCCTGAAGGACCTACTTCCTTCAGTAGGTCCTATCTCCTACAGAGTCTACCACATTCCAATAATTCATTTAGCTATGAATCCAGCAATAGATTAATGCATTGATAATGTTAGAGCCTTTTTGACCCAATCAGCTCCCCAAATCCCCTCGTTTGAACATTTGATGCAGAGGTGAACAAACCTTCAACACATGGGACTTTGTGGGACATTCCAGATCCAAATTATAATAGCTTTATTCATATTTCTTATACTTTAGTCTTGGTAATTTTTGTGTTTCTAGAAATGTATTGATTTCATCTGAGTTATTTAATTAGAATGGCATGTAGTGACAATGCACTTTTACAATATTTTCTATAGAATTGGTAGTAATGTCCTCACTTTCATTTACAATTTTAAAACTGAGTTTTCTCTCTTATTTTTCCTTTGTTCATCTAGGTAAAGATGTGTCAACATTGGCTATCATTTTAAAGATCAACTTTTGATTTCATTTGTTTTTTTTTTTTGTTTATTTTTCTGTTGCTCATTTTATATTTATCTCTGTTCTAATATTCATTCTTTCCTTCCTTCTGCTAAGTTTAGGTTTAATTTATCCCTTTTTTAAATATATAGAAAGAATCAATTTCATTTATTTTTTCATCTGGTTTTTGTTTTTCCAACACTTAGTTGTGTGTATGGTGCTGGCGTTTGAACCTGGCCCTCACACATGTCAGTCAAGCACTCTACCACTAAACCAACTCTCCAGTCCTAATTTGTCCTTTTTTTGATTAATTATGAAGTTATAATGTTGGTTGATATTTTTTTCTGGAGTATTTTATTTTATTTATTTTTTATTGAGAAATTTATTTTTGAACAACCATACAAATTTTTAACAAAATAATATAAAATGTGTATGGATTCTGGATATTAGATTTACCCCCAGGAGTGCCCCCCCCAATTACTCACCCTTATCCTTCCCTTCCCCTTCCCACAATATCTCTAAAAAAGTATTAGGTTGTATAACATTACACCATATCTGGATTTAACACATGATAATAGACCATCTTTCTCAATGGCCAGGGTCTAGTTCCAGCCTCCACAGATGAGTGGAGACAATCAACTCTTGGTTCTCTGGGTTAAGTTGATTTTACTCAGTATAATTTCTTCCATAGCCATCCATTTGCCTTCAAAGGCCGAAATATCATGGTTTCTAATTGCTGTGTAAAATTCCATGGTATATATGTACCACAGTCTTTGGATCCATTCATCCAGTGAGTGAAATCTGGGTTGTTTCCATAATTTAGCTACCTTTTTAAAACCAAGATTGCCCCTTAAATTCCTTTTGGCTCTTCACAAGATGAGATTTTATCCATATTAGCTCATGTCAGAAAGGACTATGTTGTTCTCACTAAAATACAATTGATTTTCATATGGTGACATTGTATCTCACCAACTTATTTTTTCTCTTTACATGTATGTATAAAAGTTTATTATAAGAGAATTGATGATCAATATACAGTCTTAACAGATAAAAATTAGTGATTCCATGTATATGTTATCTAGCTTTCCTAGTGCAAAACTAAAGTTCAGTATCACTACTACTATGCTGAAGTATGCAGTAACAAAATGGAACTTTTCCTTTCCACCAGGATCCCTCAATTGCATAACTCTCCCCTCTGCATCCCTAGAACCATAGAAACCACTAATTTCTTCTACATGCTCATAATTTTCTTTTTTCAAAATTCTACATAGGGGCTGCAGTTGTAGCTCTGTGGTTGTGGCACTTGCTTGGCATGCGTGAGGTTGTGGGTTCGAATCTCAGCATTATGTACACAATGAAGTGTCAGAGCAACAAAGGCCACATGAAAAACTAAATAAAATTAATTCTATCTTGAGAACTGTCCCTCTCTCTTTAAAAAAAAGTTGTATAAATGAAATCTTATAGTATATAAATTTTGTATTTTTTAATCAGCATAAAATGGTATTCATCCAAGTTGTTTCATGTTTGTACCTTTGCACTGATGAGTAATATTCCATGATATGAATATCAAAAAATTGGCTGTACCAAACACCTATTAAAACATATATAGGACAACATTTCAAAAATCCCCCCACTCTCAAACTCTGGTAACCACAGTGAGATCAGGCAGCATTTGAATTAATTCATTGAAAATAAATTAATTCAGTTTTTTTCAAAGAAGAAATAAAATAATAATAGAAAAAGAGAATTAAAAGGCAAATGAGATATAATGTTTGAAGACAAAATGCCAAGAATATGAAGTATAAATATGATGAAGAATTATTAATTTATATTGGTCCAAATTTATCTTTGATTAATATAGTATCTGATTAATACTGTAATGGGAAGTTCTGTTTATTACCACATTAAATGTGGCCAGCAATAAGCCTTTTTTTATGACTCAGAGTGAATTTGCTTCCATAGGTCTTCATCTGTTTTTTAAGTATTTGTGAAGGAATTTTGGAGAGTATGTTTTAAAAAGATAGTTGAGTTTCCATGACAGGAAGATCAAAGAAAACTATATTGTGAATTTTTGAAGCATTGAAAGACAATGAAGAAAGTTTGCTTTATATTTCCTCTTGTTTTACTCAACTTTTTCGCTGCTGTGACCAAAAACCTGACAAGAACAGTTTTAAAGGAGGAAAAGTTTACTTGATGGTCACAATTTTAGAAGTCTATAAACAGCCAGATCTATTGCTCTGGGTCAAAGATGAGGCAGAACACAATTGCAGAAGAGTGTAGTGGAGGAAAGTGCCTCAGGGCATGACCACCAGGAAGCAGCAAGAGCTCCCCTCACAACAGACAATATATGAATAATCCACTTCCTCAGCCACACCCTACATAATCAGAGTTAGCACACAGCTATCCCTGTCAGTGGATCAATACACAGGTTAGGTTAAGAGTCTTACACACCAATCATTTCACCTAGAAATTTTCTTACATTGTCTGACACATAAGCTTTTGAGGGATACCTCATTTCTAAAACTTAACACCTTTCTATTCAAACTAAATTTAAGAAAATATGTAGACATACTGATCATTCAATTAACAAGATTTTCTAAGTACAAAACATGTCAGGCATTATGATATTTGCTGGAAATATAAAAAAATATGAAACTAATGAAGTTCTTTCTCACAGTGAATTGCCCTTCACAGGGAGAAACAATCAGTTGAGTATGCAAGTAGTTGAAATAATTAGAGACTATGATATTTTGGGAGAAATAGAATAATGGATATGTATACGTATGTAAGTTAGGTGTGCATGCATATATGTAATTTTCTGTTTGTTTGTATCATATGTAAATGAGAAACAGTGTATGTGAAAGGGTAATATTAAAGGACAAGGTTTAAAGATAATATTGAATGGGTTGAATCAGGACAAGAACTAGGGAAGTTTATATCAGACAGAAGAAAAATGCTGTGATAAAAACTTTTCTTAGGATTTTGAAGAGGAAAAGACAAATTTTGTACATCCATGAGACTATTATGTCTATAATTTTCATTTTGACATAAGTAAATCTTTTTCAAAATAATTTGAAACTGAGCTGAGTACAGTGGTACACACATCCCAGAGACTTGGGAGGCCTAGGCAGGATGATCACAAACTTGAGGCCAGCCTCAATAACTTAGTGAGATCCTGTCTCAGAAGAAGAAATAAAAAAGGGTAGGGATATAGCTCCAGAGTTAAATGCCTCTGTGTTCAATTGCTGGAATAACTAAATAAATGAATAAATGAAAGTATGAATGAATGAATAAATAAAAACTTGGAATCAAAACAATTAAAATTTCTATTATCATATTTATAGGTTAGTATGATTTTCCTCTGTAATTAATGTGAATTATATGTTCACTGACAATTTTTCTTCTGTTACATTTTGCATTTAATTTTTTCCTTAAATTTATGATTTTCTGATAATGTTAGTTTCATGGACATAATATTTACTATAGTCTTTCTTTATTCTGGATAGTTTTCATAATAAGAGTTAGCAAGATTAACATAAAACAAGCAAATTTTAGCATATAGAATTTCAGAAAGAGATAATTATGAAGAATCCTGTGATTTTCTTTCTTAATACAGATATTTGCAGAGGATTGTGATTTTACAGTTTTTGAAATGATTTGGAATGCACTCAGTGAGGTAAAACTGATCTTAAGTTTTTAAATTTTAGGTAATTTTGCATCATTTATGTGTGATATATAATTACAATAACGGCCTCCCAAATGATATTAGCTCAAAGGCATAGTGCATTCTTAGGATTTTTTATCCTTACTCAGCTATTTTCATGATGATAGAGGACATAGAGATGTGAGTGGTGGGAGCACAATGCTAAGGGAATGATTTTATAAAATGGGTCCCTTGTGCTGAAACCCACATGCTTTCTTTTCCTAGAAGCAATCTACCTGCAGCCTTACCTGGCTTACAATATCATAACATGTCATATTCCTCAGCAAACTACCTGCTTTCTTCAGGAGAAATGCAAGCCCAAAATAATGTTAATAAGGGGAACCCAAGTTACCCTGAAGGGGGAGAATTTGTAACCCTTTTCACAGCCCAATCCTTAAATTCAGGGAGATACGGATATTCCTCCTAACCATAAAATCTATAAGAATGTAGTGTTTAGAATCCCATTAGAACCATTCTGCATGGATCAAAGTGAACTAGAGTTGCTATGTCCATGGGGACTTGAAAGTCTGATGTCATTCTGCTCTCAGTCAAAAGTCAAGAGGTAGACCTAGGCAGAACTCTGGAAACTTCTCTGGGATCCCCAACAAAACTGGAGTACAAGAGAGGCACACTGTCCTCCTCTCTGAGAGTATCCCCTTTCCATTCTCTTGACCCTTTAGTAAATACATGCCTGTTATTATGAGCAACATGTCTGAAATCTTTCTGCCTCTGTTGTAAGATTTGGGTTCGAAAAGGAGTGGAGTCTTTGTGCTGCTTCTCCAAAGGCCCTAGCCCTGTAACAGTGGACCGTCATGGTATGTAAATTCTAGAGTCATGGCTTTGAATTTGAATTTTCATTATGCACATGTTATGATTTCAACATGAGACATCCCCTCACCCCAAAGCTCACGTGTGAGACAATGCAATAATGTGTAGAGGTGAAGAGTGAAATGATTGGGCTATGACAGCCTTAACCTACTGGGTACGTTAATTCCCTTACAGGTATTAACTGAGTGCTAATGGTAGGTGGGGTGTGGCTTGAGGATGTGGTCATTGGGGTGTCCCTTTGTGGTATATATTTTGCCCCAGCTGAGTGGAATTCCCTCTCTCTCTCTCTCTGTCTCTCTTTCTACTTTCTGGTGACAGGTCCTGAGCTACTTTCTTCAATATACTCTTCTTATTTATGTTCTGCTTCACCCTGGGTCCTGAGGAATAGATTTGGCCATTTATGAACTGAGACCAATTGAATCATAATCCCCCAAAATCCCCCCAAAAACTTTTCCTCCTTAATTTTTTTCAGGTCTTTTTGTCACAATAATTAAACTGCTGACTAAGGCAGAAATTTGGATTGAGAAGTGGGGCTCATTGCTGTGACTAATCTGACCACATGATTCAAAAGCTTTCGGAACTTTTCAGAATTTGTGAGAGGAATTTTGAGTTTAGAGATACGAGCTGGAAAAGCTTTAGAATATTGTAACGAGAACAGAACAGGCGATTTGTTAGAAGCTCAGAATGTTGTTCTGACTGGACAATAAAGACAGATTCAGGAGATTTCAGAAGAAAAGGAGGATTCTATTGGAAATGAGACTTAGATACCATTCCTGTTCTGTTCTGGCTAAGGAGTGGTCTACATTTTGCCCCTTTCCCAAGAATCTCTGTGAGCCTGAATTTTTAAGGTGATAGATTTCTTAATCTGGTGGAAGAAAATTCTAGGCAGCATAGTATTCTATTGGGGTAATTTTTAGCCAAGTTCATTGTTATAATCAGGAACAGAAAGCAAAGCAAAAATATTTGAAACACCTGCAGTTCGGCCAGAAAACTGCCCAGTAAAACTAGGGCTAAGAAAGCTATGTTCATTAAAGACATTACAGCCACAAAAGAAAAGCCAATTACTTCATGCAGAAGCAATAGAAAAGATGGCTTGAAGGCGTCTCAGAAATTAGAAAGACCACACCATTTCAGGCTTAAAGGAGTAAAATTTTCTTTGAGAAGTCACCAGTGGGGCACCTTGCTTGCACAGGGGTGGCCTAGGGAGTTTTTTCACCATACCTAGCTACCCAGCCACTCAGAGGCTGCTGCAGCCAGCATTCCTGGAAGCTTGTTTGCTTTCAAAGGTGGTAGCAGACCTTTCTTCAATCATATGGTACTGATTCTGCAGGATTGTGAGGTGCTGTAGTTAGGGGGTCATGGAGGCTTCAGTGAGATTTCAAAGGAAGTCCTGGGATACCAAGAAAATCGCAGCAGGTTCAGAGTTTCTGTGGGCTGACTGAGAGGGCAATGTGTAGAGATGTGAGGAGGAAGCCACGGTTGCAGTAGAGAACCCCAAGATTCAGAAATGATGGTACCATGGAACATCTGCCAAGGAAAACTGAAGGAATTGAGCAGAGATGTGCCAACATAGAGGCCATGTGGGTTGCAACCAGCAAGGACACTGGGGGAAGTTACCCAAGCCCTTTGGATGGAACAACATGATGCCTTGTGCTACCGATGTCAGACATCAATCTACAGAACTTGTTTGCTCAGCTGGATTTCAGTCTTGCTTTGGTCCCATCCCTTTTCTATTTTCCTACCTTTTCCTTTTGGAATGGAAGTATTTTCTCTGTATCTTTGATATTGGATACATGTAATTTGCTTTTGATTTTTATAGGGACTTACCATGAGAGTTTGCCTGGAGTCTCAAAGGAGACTTTGGACTTAGAATTTTGGGCAGTGCTAAAACTGTTTGGACTATGGGGACTCTTGGAAATGGAATAAATGTATTTTGCTTTGTAAGATAAACATGAACTTTTGGGGGCCAAGGATAGAATGTTATGATATCAATATGAAATGTTCCCCAAAATCTCATGTGTGATACAATGCAAGAGGTTTAGCGGTAAAATGATTGGATTATGAGAGTCTTAACCTAGTAAGTACATTAATTCCCCAATATGGATTAACTGAGTGGCAAAGGTAGGCATGTAGGTTGTGGCTGGAGAAGGTGGATAACGGGTGTGCTTTTTTGTATATATTTTGTATATATCTTTATATATTTGTGAGTGAAACTCTCTCTATTTCTCTCTACTTCCTCCTCCACTACACTCTTCTGACTTGTTCTGCCTCACCTCAAGCCCTCAGAAATGTAGTTGGCTGTTTGTGAACTTAAACCACTGAAACTCTGAGTCCTAAAATAAATTCTTCTTCCTTAAAATTGTTGTTATCAGGTCTTTTTGTCAAAGCAGTGAAACAGCTGTCTAAAGCAACACATACTGGACAAGAGTTATGGTTTAAAAATGAGGTATCCACCAAAAGCTCACATGTAACAATTCCGGGAAGTCTCAGGTGAAGTGATTGAGTTATAAAAGCTTTAACCCAATCAGTGAGCTAATCCCCTATACGGATTAACTAGCCACTGCAGCCTGGTGGGATGTGGCTGGAGGAGGTGGGCCATTGGGGTATATAGTGTCTTTGGGTATATAGTCTATGTCTGGTGGGGAGTTTCTTTCTCTGCTCTGCTTCCAAATGTGATGCCTTGAGCTATCTGCTCCCTCTGCTACACTCTTCCAATGTGATGTTCAGCCTCACCTCGAACCAGAAGGACAGGAGCTGGCTATCTGTGGATTAATAACTCTGAAACTGTGAGCTCCCAAATAAAATTTCCTCCAAAAATTGTTCTTGCTGGGTCTTTAGTCACAGCAACAGAAAAGCTGACTAAAACAGACAAGTATACATACATAATCTTAGGACTGTCTTCTAAAAAGGACTGGGGACTGGAGAGGTAATTTAACAGTAGAGTGTTTTGTTGACATGCACAAGGACCCAGGTTCGAACCCTAGCACCACATTCACAATTGTAAGAAATGTAAGCACCAGATGAAAAAGTGAATAAAATTGACTCTCTCTTTCTGTCTCACACTCTATCTCTATCTTAAATAAAAAAGTAACAAAAGTATGGCCTCCAAATTTTAAGAAAATCTATTAGAGGGGTCAAAATCCGCACAAACATCAACAATTTAGTCATTGAGGATATATGATTTATACAAATGGTTCTAAGTGCAGCCTTCAGATTTATATGATGAACTTGGCTTACAGTTTTTGTTTGTCTATTATCATACTTAATATATAATACCATATTGATCAACGTGTACACCATTAACTGGTCAAATTTAATGCACACTATATAACATCATAGAGCTAGTCACTTCGAACAGATGACAGAATTCCCAATTTCAGTTGGTCATTTTGACAAAATACTTTCTTTATACAGGAAGTCTTATTAGAAGAGAATAAAATTTAGACTTCTTTTTTTATAACAATACCATCAAGAAAGAGAGATATAAAGGAAAGAAAATTGAACTAATCACAGATTGAAGTTTTCTTAAAAAAACGCTGTGTGAGTCAGCTTTTGGTCACAGTGACCAAAACACCTAACATGAACCACAAAGAAGATAAAAAGTTTATTTTAGGCTTACTAATTTAGAGCTGCAGTCCATGGTGGGCCAATTCCATTGATTTAAGTTAAGTCTGATTGCCATGGTGAAAGGGCAGCGGCTGTGGAAAGCTGCTCACCTCTTGCCATCTGGGAAGCAGAGAAAGAAAAGGATAAGCCACAGGGCAGATGAACCCTTCAAGGCCATGTCCCCAGTGATGTACCTTCTTCAACCATCCCCACCTACCTGCAGTTACCTCCCAGCTTTCATCATCTAATCATTTTAACTTGAATATTCCTGTTGATACACAGGAGCTTCTGGGTGACACTTCGTATCCAAACCATAACACCAGCTGAGTCACTAAAACCTTTTGAGCCTGAAATAATTTACCTATCTACCAGCCTATTAAGTCATGAGAAACATTAACAAGAGTTCTGTAAAAAACAAGTGAAGTACATAAAAAATTTCTTTGAAGTATTGGATAATTTTAACTACAATATGTTGCTACTACGAACCTAGAAAAAAGTTTCAGTTGAATATCATTTTTTTTGTTATTTTTTATCAAGATTTAAATTTTTAAATAAAAATTAGATTTGATTTTTCTTGCAGTTATAAACATGTAGTTATCTAGGAAAAATTTTAATTCCATATTATAGTTATATAACTTAGTTCAATGGTCCTTATTAAATTATAAAACAATAATAATTTTCCTCATTAGAAATCTAGGTCTCTTATTGTATCAAAAACCAAGATTAATCTAATGATTAAATTACATTTGAGTATTTTTTTCTACCTAAAACTATGAAACTATTGTTCTAATTCTAATGTTATAGTTGAAAATTTTTCTTGGAAAATGATAAGAGGGTCTTAAAGTGGCATTTTCATTCAGTTCTAAACTATATAATTCATTTATTCATGGCTGCCAAGAGTAATATGAACCAGGACTAACAGTGTACCCATTTGTAACCAATACATTTTGTTTTTGTATTTTGACTTCAGATATTCATAAAAATATTTTAAACACTTTAAATTTTTCCTTTATGCCTCTTTTTCATTCTTTATGATTATGCTGTAAATTATATTACTTAGCTTTTAAATGTATTATTTCCCTCTGAAAGAAAATGCCCTGTCTATTGTGCTATCCCTTTTTCAGGTACTATTGGGATATGCACCAGCTGTGATACAGAAGAACAAATTAGAAAATGATTGCAATTAGAAGATAAGCTTGTTCATAATCCTTTTTTCTATCCTTTCAGATCAAAGCTGGCACCACCATAAGATGACACCAGGAAGCTCTACTATAGTCTGTGCCAGGTAAACAAATTCACAAATATCTTCAAAATATCTTCCAAAAATCTTATTGGATTAGATATATTCACATGCTATGTTGAGTGAGTTTGGCAACATAATTTGAAAGAAGTTGAGGAAGTGACTTGACTTTAGCACTGTAAATGAGTTTCCCTATAGGAATGTTGTTCCTAAGACTTACAATTCATCAAATAATCAAGCACAGATGTTATAATGCACACAAATAGCAACTCATGTGTCTCCTTTAGGAATTTACTGAGTTCATGAAAGTATCCAGAATATGTCATCAGGCAAAGTTAATAAGGGTAAGATATAAAATCAACACTTATTCTCCTATTGCAGCACCATCACTTTTTTGACACACATGCATTTCTCTCCTATTTTATGCACACAGATATTTAAAATGTTTAAATAACACAGAAGTCTTGAAAATAACAAAAGCCTGGTATTTTAACTTGAATGAAAACTTAACAGTAGAAGATAATCTATTATTACTATTTCTAGCTTGGTGGTTGTGTTTGTCACAATTCTCCAGAGAATATAAACAAATAAGATTTATTAAAAGGTAGAGCTACATAAATTTATTTTAAAAACTGGTTCATTCAACTGTGGAAGTTGCAAATCAAAATATTCAGAGCTGGCTAGCTGGCTGGAGACTCCAGAAGGGGTGAATGCTGTAGTCATGAGTCTATGGAACTCTGGAGTTAGAATTATTTCATCTTTGGGGAATTTCAGTCATTCCTCTTATGGCCTTCCACTGATTAAATGAGATATACTCACATCATGGGGAGTCATCTACTTCATTCAAGGTGTGCTGATAGAGTTGCTGGTCATATCTAAAGAATATCTTCACAGTGATATCTGGGCATGTTTTGCTGAACATCTGGGTTCTGTAGCCTAGGCAAATTGAAACATAAAATTAACCATTATTATAGTTTATCAAACTGTATGAAAATAATTTAGGTAGTAGGTATAGTGTCAATTATTGTGTTATTGTGTGAAAGACCATTCAAATGATACTATCCTAAATATCTATCAACTAAAGATTTGTTGAATATAACACATTCAACCAACGAAATGCTATACAGTTGTTTGAAAAAGGTAAGAACAAGCTATATACATCTACAGAAAGCCTCCAAGATACAATGGTATATGAAAAATTAAGGTCAGAAATATATATCAATAAATACATGAATATATATTTAATATACATATGTATAATAAATTATATGTATAATATATCATGTTAAATATTTATGTATAAAATATGGTACATTTATTGTAAAGGAAAAAATACAAGTATACACTCAGAAGTGCTTATATGCATAGAAAAATCTGAGTAAGGATTTTTTTTAAATTTTTTTTTATTTTTGAAAAACCATACAAGTTTTTAACAAAATAATATAAAATGTGTATAGATTCTGGATATTATAATTACCCCCAGGAGTGCCCCCCCAATTACCCACCCTTATCCCTCCCTTCCCCTTCCCACAATATCTCTAAAAAAGGATTATGTTGTATAGCATTACATCTTATCTGGATTTAACACATGATAATAGACCAACTTTCTCACTGGCCAGGGTCTAGTCCCAACCTCCACAGATGAGTGGAGACAATTGACCATTAGATGTTTTACTGTAATTCTATGTGTATGGGTATGCAGACATCATGCAGCTAGGAAAAAGGATCAAATGGTAGGTCAGATTGTAGAAAGGTAAGAGTATATGGATAAAGAATGAAGAAACAATATTGATTATAGAACAATGTACAAAGTGAACCAAGATATTCTAGATCATCTCAATTTTTTTTTGTATTTTGTAACATCTGAATGCTTCCTTCTTAATGAAAACAATGAATATGTATGTAATTAAATAGTAGGGAAGATATCTTTAAACAGACTCCTAAGGCATTTAATTTTTTTCCGAACTGCACTCAGTTTCCATTTATGTATTTGCAAATAATATGAACATCTAACTTGAAGCGTAAAATTTGAAATGATATAAAAATTCAACTTAATATATTCCATTGGCCTGTGTGGTTT
The DNA here is from genome assembly GCA_004027875.1 of Aplodontia rufa. NCBI lineage: Eukaryota > Metazoa > Chordata > Mammalia > Rodentia > Aplodontiidae > Aplodontia > Aplodontia rufa. The sequence goes on along the minus strand of PVKS010013042.1, from coordinate 27,641 downwards.
TAAACATTTAAAATATTTCAATAATAAACACTAAAGTTTTGGAGACCATGAAAGTCTGTTTTTAGAGAAACTGATTTTGAAATATTACTTAGTTTGCCATACACATATATATGCATATACATACACACATGCCTATATGCATATGTACATGTATATGTACACAGATACACATATGTGTGCCTATGCATATATATGTACATCCCATCCACGTATATGTGTATGCTACAAATTCCTTAAAATAATTTTTGCTTGAAGTGGCAATGCTGATAAGAGAGTAAGAAAAAAATGTACTAAAAACTAAGTGACAGAAGTACTGTGACCAAAATATGGTTAATTGGTCCATATTTCAAACTAGTATTTGAGTGTTGATAAGATACTACTGCCTTCCAAAGAACCCTTATTTATGCAAAGAATTTGAAAATCTTTCAGATAGCATTTATAATCTTTTTTATTATTATTTGAATAATAAATGCAAACTTACTGCTTCACAGTTTAAAATTTCAAGAAATCTTAAAATCATAGAGTAGTGTAATATTTTAAATGAAAAGGAAACCTCTTTTAATTGGCAAACTCTATTCCCTAATGATTTCTCAAAATAATAATGTTCTATCTTACTTATCTTATAGATTTTCTTGATAAAACACACAGGCTTTAGCAATGTCACCATGCTTTAGAATTACAGGCACAAGTCCATTAACTGAGTTCAAAAATTTTTCTTAAACCCATAATAAAAAAAGAAATATTTTTAAAATTCTGAGGTGATAGAGATGGGTAAATATATTTTAAGATGAACTTTTTTTTTTAATAATGAAACCTTAAACTGAATGAGATTCTATTTACTTGTTTTAACCCTAAACTAACAAGTGTGAGCAGTTTTGTAAATTGCTACAGATTCATTCTTAAAAAATATAATATTCTTTTCTCAGTTTAAGTTTTGGATTAAAACTTTTAAGATCTTATTTCTGTCACTTTGGCTTAATCTCAAATTGTCCTGTAACTAAGCAGCTAAAAAAATAAATTTGAGTCATGAGGGGAAAGCAGTCAGCTTGTCTTCATTTATGAGGACTGGAGCTTCAGATAATGCCCTGCAAGTGTAGAGACTGGGATCACATGGAGCCCTGTGTCTTTATGTGACTAGTAGTTAATAACAGCTGTGAGCAGGGAGTGTGCCCTTTCCCTGTGAATCTTGTCCTGTGGCTTCTCCGCATCCACGAGTTTTTTATTTACAGAATAATGCCAAAGTTCTAAACATCAATGTCCAAAATGAAAAATAGATGACAAAGTGGGAATTGCACTGCCTTTCATGAACTTTCCTGATGCACACACTTGTACCATATTATCTTTTTGATCAGTCACAAGATCCAATTCAAGTTCAAGGACAAGTTACTTTTAATAAGGAATAGAAATATTGTCAGGATTCTTTTCTGAAACTGTAATCTGACACATCCACCCTCTGGCAATATGATGGACTCCCACCCCCATATATTGTACAGTCACCTAGGCCCAGAGAACCCAGAATGTCTCATCTCTTTAGGGTTTATCTGGTGTAGGTGGGAGATGAAAAATCTCATCATTTTGATCAGATCTAAGTGTGGACAAGTCTCATTAACTATAGATTCCCTAAATGTGAAGACCTAGGAACTGAAGGACAAGTGGCCTGAACTTCTACATCCAATATCTAGTGGTAGAATAAGATAATATATCTGCTATAGTCTTCCCCTTTCAAAAAGTGAAAACAAAACAAAACAAAAAAAAATTATGAGATACTTTCAATTTATTACAATTTTCTTTCTTCTTTCAGTGCTGAGTATTGAACCCAGGGGTGTTTTACCACTGAGCCACATCCCCAGCCCTCTTGATTTTTTATGTTGAGACAGAGTCCTACTAAGTTGCTGAGACCCTGGCTCAATTGCTGAGACTGGTTTTGAATTTGCAATCCTCCTGCCTCAGCCTGCTGAGATGTTGGAATTATAAGCATGTGGTACCACACCCAGCCACAGCAGTCTTAAAATACAGAGAGCCATGTTGTGGTAGTTTCTTATTTAAGAACCAGTTTAGCTGCCTGAAAAGAATTCATACTCTCAAAATACATTATCTGTGATATTTACCATCTCACTCACTGTTACTTTTACATTTAAAAAAAAAAGTAGCTCATCTTCACAACAAAGTGGTTATCCCAATTTCTTTCTTACCCCTGAAGTCTGGGAGCTAAAATACAATTTTCATTTGAACTTTTTCTGATCTGATTGTTTTTTCAAACATGTTGTATCTCTTATTAATTTATAGCCCACTAGATTAAACCCTTATAAACTCAGGTCTCATCTCTCTCTCTGCCTCCTGGTGATGTCTTGAACCACTTCCCTTTGCCACACTCTTCCACCATAATGTTCAGCCTGACCTCAAGCCCTGAGGAATAGAGCCAACCATCTGTGGACTGCAATCCCTCAAACCATGGGTCCGTAAAATGTTCTTGTTTGGTCCTGGGGTCACAGCAATGAAAATACTGACTAAAACAGAAATTGGTACAAGAAAATGGAGCCATTGTTGTGACTAATCTGATCATGTGTTTTAGAAGCTTTGGGAGCATTTTGGAATCTCTGGAAAGAATTTTGAGATGTTTAACAGTGCAAGCTGGAAATGCCTTAGACTGTTGCAAGTGGAGCTTAATGGGAGCCAGTGGGAGGCTCAGAAGACCAGAATTCCAATAGGACTGTGGACAGTGAAGATATGGCTCATGAGATTTGAGACAAGAAGAAGAACTCTATTGAAAATAGGACTAGAGGCCGTTTTTGTTACATTCTGGCTAGCAGATTGTACGGATTTTGCCTGTGTTCTCAGACTTTCTGCAAAACTGATTTGGAAAGCTACAAACTTTTTTTCCCCTTTTTTAAAATTTTGTTATTATTCTTATTTATCACTTTGGCATGTTCTTACATCTTGAAGGGATAAGTTGCTCTACATTCATGTATGCGTATGTAAACATAATGTAACTTGAGCCCAATCCTTATCCAGTACTCCCCCTTTGCCCAATCCCCACTCTCTTTTCTCCAATGTAATTGCCCCATTGCCCCCATTACATATATATATATATATGTATACATATATATATATATAATTTTTTGAAATTTTAACATTTAAATCATTTAAATTCTTGTTTATTATTTGGCTTCTCAGGGGAGTCAAATGTACCATTCAGAGTTAATAACCCCTCTTTCCCTTCTTCTATGCCCTCCCTCTCTCCCTCTCTCCTCTATTTCCTCTCCCTGCCCCCCTATAGCTATAGTTCCCCTGGATGATGTGATACTTCCAATTTGGTTTAGCTAGTAAATAAACTTGTCTATCACCCTATCCTTGGTTTTACTCTAGCTTATGCAAATGAGAGAAAATATTTGACCCTTAAGTCTCTGGATTTGACTTATTTTGCTCAGTATGATTTTTTTCCATTTCCATCCATTTTGCAAAAGCCATGATATTGTTCTTTCTAATAGCTGAATAGAACTCTACTGTATATACATATACTGCAGTTTTTGGATCCATTCATCCAGTGAGGGGCACCTGGGTTGATTCCATAATTTAGCTATTGTAAATTGAGCTGCTATAAACATTGATGTAACTGTGCTTTTATAGTATGCCGGTTCTGCCTATTCTGGGAAAATACCCAGGAGTGGTATACCTGGGTCATAAGGTGGTTCCATCTCTAAATTTTTGAGAGTCTCCACATTTCTTTCCTGAGTGTCTGTAGCAGACTGCAGTCCCACCAATAGTACATAAGTTTTCCTTTCTCCCCACAATCCCTCTAGCATCTGTTATTATTTGTACTTTTCATCTTTGCTATTCTGACTTGTGTGAGGTGAAATCTTAATGTTGGTTTGATTTGCATTTCTCTGATTGCTAGTGATGAAGAACACTTTCTCATATATTAATTGACTTTCTGACTTTCTTAACAAGACTACCATAGTGAAAGAATTATAGCCAAGAATCAATGAATGGGATAACATTAAACTAAGAAGCTTCTGCTTAGCTAAGAAGTAAGTCAAGAGCGTTAAGAGAGAACCTACAGAATGGGAGAAAATCATGGCCTGCTACATTTCCAGCAGGGGGCTAATATCAAGAATATGCAAAGAACCTAATACCAAAACCACAAACAACTCAATCAATAAATGTACCGTGGAACTAAATGCTGTGGACTTTTTAATTTGAAGGAAGAAATTTCTAGGTAGTCTAGTATTCACATGGTTACATTGCTGGTGGTTTTTAACCAGATTTATTGTGATATTTAGGATTAGAAAACAGAGTGGAAAGATTTGAAAAATGTGAACTTGAAAGATAGGAGTAAAGCCAGGCTGAAGAAGTTGCAGTTGTTAAAACATTATTACCATGACTAAAGAAGTGATCAAAATTTTGCCTAGGGATAAGAAAGATGGCTTTCACAAGACTACACCCATCTCAGGGCACCCTTATTGCACAATGAGGCCTAGTGAGGTTTTTCAGTGTGCTCAACCACCCAGGCACTCAAAAGCTGCTGCAGTCAGGGACCCTTGAGGGTTGCCTTTTGCTCAAGATGCCATGGACCTTAGCAGCAGCCCTGTGGTGCTGGTTCTACAGTATTGCAAGATGCTGGAGTTAGAGGGTCCTGGAGGCTTCCACTGAGATCCCAAAGGAAGGCCCAGGAAGCCAGGCAAAGTGCTCCAGAGTCAGAGCCCTTGTGGGCAGCCCCAGAGATGGTAATGTGTTAAGAAGTGAGGAGGAAGCTGAAACTGTGGTAGAGACCCCTCAAATTAAGAAATGCCAGCACTATCAAATATCTACAGAGGTAAGCTTCAGTAATTGAGAAGAGACAAGTCAACAGGGAAGCCATGTGGACTGCAACCAACAAGGCCATAAGAGCAAAGCTACACAAGCCTTTTGTACAGAACATCACGGTGCCATGTGCTCCAGATGCCAGGCATGGAACTACAAGACTTGTTTGTCCAGTTGGATTTTAGTCTTGTTTTGATCCCATCCTTTCACTCTATGCCCCTGTTCTTCTGAATGGAAATGTTTGGTCTGTACCCTTATTTTTTGGATACTTGTAAAATGCTTTTGATTTTTATAGGAGTTCACAATGCAAGTTTGCCTTGAGACTCAGAAAAGACTTTGAGCTTGAACTTTTGGACAATCCTGAAACTGTTGAGTATATGGGAACTCTTCAAAATGTACTACATATAATTTGCATTGACAGATTGTCATGAGCATTTGGGGGCCAGGGGAGAAATGTTATGATCTGAATGTGAAGTGTCCCCCCAAAACTCACATGTGACAATGAGAAGGCTGAGGTGAAATGATTGGGTAATGAGTCTCTTAACTCAGTCAGTGAGTCAATCCTCTGATAGGGATTAACTGGTAACTGTAAACTGGTAGGGTGTTGCTGAAGGAGATGGGTCATTGGGTGGCATGCCAGTGAGGTATATATTTTGTATCTGGTGTGGAGTCTTGTCTTTCTCCCTCTGTTTCCCGGCAATGCCTTGAACCATTTCCCTCTGCCACAATATACCCCCATGATTTTCACCTCTTGCTCTGAGGAATGGAGCCAACATTCTATGGCCAGAGACCTCTGAAACTGTAAGCCCCAAAATAAACTTTTCCTTCTAAAATTGTTCTTGTTTGATCCTTGGGTCATAGTAATGAAAAAGCTGATTTAAACACAAGGAATAATAAATTACCTTTTAATGACTCACTTAATCCACACAAGCTCCTCTACCTATGATTTCCACCATTTTCTAGTAGTCCATTGACTCATTAATGGATAAATTCTTTGAAAATGTGAGAGCCCTCATAATCTAATCACTGCCCAAATGTCTCACTACTTAATACTGCTGAACTGGAACCAAACCTTCAACACAAAACCTTCAAGGCATATTCCAGACCCAAGCCATAATAGATCTTTTTTTATGAAACAAGTCTTCAGCAACTTCTTTACTCCTTTCACACTATTTAATTAATAAGTATCTGGAAGACAACTGTACTTCAACCCTTTGCCTACTATTCTTGTTCATATAATTTGTTTCATTCATTTTCTATTGTCACACCAATAGTAATGCTAAAATTTCAGTTCCTACATACAAGGCTTCTTTAAACTGTCAGAAATATTTTCATCGCTTTTGTTTAAGCTTGTCCTGAGAGTCTCCTCAGGACCATCACTCTTCACCCAATGACTCTTCAGGACCACAAACTGGTCCCAAAACTCTTATTGGCCTTTTACTTTTTGCTTTAGCACTGCCTCCTCGGGGAACCAACATTTATTTCACTTTTGCTCATTGAATAGCACAGTGGTCTATTACCCCAAATTAGTTGCGTTAAGTACCTTTTTTTCCTAAGTAAGTATTTAGATTAGTAATAGAGAAATGGATAGGAGAAATGGCTTTTTGATCTATAATGTATATAAAGGCTGCAGAAAAAAAAATGAAGAGCAAAATTCAAGTTAATTCTCTCTTTACAAGTTTGTGGTAGATATAGGATATAAACTCCCAAGGTTTATATCCTATGCTTTCTTTACATATATGTTTTTTTTCCATGTAGGACAGATTCTGTATACAGAGCTGGTTTTCTTCAGAGCATGGTGACTGGATTGCAAGAACAAGATTCCCGAAATAGAGCACACGCCTACTGAAAACCAATCCATCTTATTTTACCTGTTTTCTGAAATCACACAGGATCATTCCAGTGTGCTCTTTTAAGCAAAATATTCAAAACTGGGAGCAGTGGTATGTGCATGTAATCTCAGCTACTCAGGATACTGAAGCAAGTGGATCTCAAGTTTAAGGCTAGCCTGGGCAAGACTCTGCTTCAAAATTAAAAACAAAAAGAATGGTGATGTAGTTCTATGATAGAGTACCCCTGGATTCAGTTCTCAGTACTGTAAATAAAAAGTAAAAAATATGACATTCATAGTCTTGTTCATCTACAAAACAAACACATAAAACCCAGAAATGAACCCAATTAATTCTTTAGAAGAGATGTTATTTGGGAAAACATGTGGTACTAAAATTATTTCTGTAACTGTATCTTGCATTTTGGCAGTGAAAATCTGCCACAGAGTGAGATAGCCTGGTAAAATATTTTTAAAACATCACTCTGTGTACAAATTTTTTATGCATATCAACATTTTAGTGATATGTTATAGCCAGTTGGATAGAAAGATAGCTAGAATTTTAATTCATAATACTGTAATATCAGTTTTGTACAATTAAAACTACTGCCTTGTTATTCTCAATGAATGATGTTAATCATTGTTTTACGTTACTCATAACAGTATTCAATATGATAGTGTCTGTTCATATATTTGTAGTTAAGATATTATTTCAAGTAAAGCATTCTTCTAAAATATTTGACAATCACTGTAATATGAGAACAAAAGTGCACCAAATAATCATATCTAAAAAAAAATGTAAGAATTTCTATTGTCACAGAAACAGTGGTTAATGCTAACCACTACCAAGTGGCAAACAACAATGTTAAAGAGCAAAGATATTTAATATTTTGCCACTCTTCAAAATAGGCAAGAAGATGACACCATAGTTGTTCTGTTTGGAAGGCATATTTTAAGTCACTGCTCTGTCACCATGACTTAGAATCCATAAATTATTATAAGTATAGGTTTCATAAAAGGGGTCTTACATAATAAGAATATTGGTAAGACATTATCTATGAATCTATCTAATTTAAATGGGAATGAGCCATTAAAGGAATTATACGTACCCATGGCAAGAAACTTTCAGAATCATAGCTTCAGGAGTCCATGAATGCATTCTATAACTAAACCGAAAGGAAAAATAAAATACCTTGTAGGATTATTGTCATCAGCAGGAAAAAAGCTATAATCTCTATTGTTTGCCTCTTAACAAGCAGAAAAACAGGGAGGAGTTTACTAGTTCATGGAGTAAAAGTGTTTTTCCTTGACAATGGACAATTATTGGCAGAATAGTGCATAAGGCAAATCTTAATGAATCCAAATCTTGAAAATTCAGAATTTTGGTCATTTAATTTTATTAACTTGACCTTGATCTTTAATCTTTTTTTAGGAAAATACATTTTCTGAGCAACTTAGAAATATAAAGTAATTATTGAAATTGTTCTCATCGGTTAACTAATATCAAACCTTCATAAAATGAAGGTTTCTTGAAGTATTCAACTGTTGCTTATAACAAAACCATGAATAATATACCCATGATCTCTGTGGTGGAATTAATGGAAGGGTACCACAGTAAAATATGGAAATTTCAATGTGTCTTAAACAGCCAGAATATGCATACAGTAATCACTGTATCAATTACAGTTCTTGGCCACATTTATTACTGTATAATTCAAAACATCAAACACTCTTTCTCTAAAAAGCATCTGTTATTTTAGTGTGCTAAAATACCTCAAAAGGAATATAAATTGCTACAGTCACCATGGAAAACAGTATGGAGATTCCTCAGAAAATTAAAAATAGCTCTACCACTCCTGGGTAAATACTCAAAGGAATTAGATTCAGAACTGTAGAGATACCAGAATAATCGTTTATCTCACCATGATTCACAATAGCCTAGTTATTGTGTCAGTCTAGATGCCTAGCAATATAAGAATAGATAAAAAATAATGTTGGCGTATATACAAAATGTAGTAATTATCAACCATAAAGAAGAAAAATATCATTTAATTCACAAAAGCATGTATAGACCTGAAGATCATCATATTAAAGAAATAATCCAGAAAGAATAATATCACATGTTATTTCTCATATATTTAATCTCAGGGGGGTGGAGTAAAGGCAACATGAAAGTTGAATGGGACAATCAGGGAAGGGAAAAAGGACCAGGGGAAGAGACAAGGGTGTTGTGGTTTGGATGTGGACTCTCTACCCCCAAGCTCATGTGTTGAAAGCATCACCCTCAGTGCAGCAAGTTTCAAATGTAAGGTTGTTAGGCAATGATGGATCTTGAGGACCCTAACCTTATCAGTGGGTTAATTCACCAACAGCTGAAGCGACCACTGGCAGGTGGAACCTTGAAAGTATGTTACTGGGTGCATGCACTGGAAGAATTTTTCTTGTCCTGAGCTCATTCTCTGTCTGCTTCCTGACTGTCATGAGCTGAGCAGCTTTCTTCCACTGTGCTTTCCTACCATAATGATTCTGCCTTGGATCCAGCTGATTAAGGACTGAATCCTCTGAAACCAGAACTGAAAATTAATCTTTCCTCCTCTAAGTTGTTCCTATCAGGTATTCTGGTCACAGTGACAAAAAATCTTCTAAAGTAGGCAGGTCAGAGAGAGTAATAGGGAGGGTGGATATGACCAAAGTATGGTATGTGCATATATGAAATTGTCACAATGAAACCCATTATTTTGTATAATTAATATGCACTATTAATTATAATATAAAAATCCAAGAAAAACATTTGTAATGGCTTCCCATTTTAAAATTTATTTCTTAAATTTATGTTTCCTTAAAACGTGTCAGGTTTTTATTTTTGTATCCTACAAATAACAAAATTAAAAGACATTTTTCTAAGTAGATTTCATCACTTTTGGTTGTAAAGATGGTGTAAACTGGACAATTATTTGTGTGTGGGACTTGCTTACATATATGCAGAATATTTACCCACATATGTGTATTCTGTGCACTAATAACACCAATAACATTATGCAAAAGTTAAAAAACACAAACAAAAAAAATGTTTCCAGTCATTAAGAAATGTCACCTGGGGGTAAAATCACTTCAAGTTGAGGATCACTGACTATAAAGTCAATAAAGCTACTTTAGAAAAGCGAACGTGTTTCTTTTATGTTTAATAAAGTAAGACTTAGAAATTTAGGAAGAGATGTATTCTCCTATCAAATGCCAAATTAGTTGAAGTTGCTAAAGACAGCTATGCACAATATGAATGCATAATTAATTGTTCTCTGATCAAACGATAGACAAACATGCAAAAATATGGAAAATCTGAAAAACATTATCAAATATAATGACTAAATTCACTTACAACATTATAACTCCACTTTTCTTTCAAGTGAACATAGAACGTTCATCAAATTACTGTGTACTTTGTTCATAAAATTAGTCACCATTGGTATCAAACAATTGAAACCACGCATCCTTTGTGCTATAATCTGTGACAAATTTAGGCACTGAAATAAATGATAGTACAGATAATATTCTAGAGAATAAAATAAAATATACAAAATCTATACCAAGCATGTGTTAGTCAGCTCCTGCATTGTTGTGAATAAAATATCCAATAAGAGCAACCTGGGGGAGGGAAAGTTCACTTTGGCTCATGTTTTGAGAAGTTTCTGATGATGGTTGGTTGCACCCATTGCTCTGGGCCCCCTGTGAGGCAGAACATAAAGGCCAAAGGGGAGGAGGAGGAAAGCTGCTCTCCTCGAGGCAACCAGGAAGCAAAGAGAGAGAAAGAACAAAGGTAGGGATGATGCACCCTCCCTGGACACACCCACAGTGACCAGCTCCTCCAGCCACGCCCCACCTGTACACAGTTACCGCCGGTCAGTTCATTCAAACCAGCTATGGTTACAGCTATCACAAGCCAATCATTTCCACTTCTCAACATTCCTTCATTAACTGGAGCTTTTGGGGACACCACATATCCAAATCAAAACACTAAATATGTGAAGGAAATGAGAGGAAACTCCTCCTCACAGCAGCACATAAATTTGTATCCAGTTAAAGACAGTAAATTACAAAGGGCAGTTAAAACTAGTGTAAGAAAATTTCATGATAAAAAATGAATGATACTGTTTCCTCAAGCTATATCCTCACATACTATTAATTAATTTTAATGAGAAATGGGATGGAGCCATGGCTCACCAGTTACAGAACTTGCCAAGCAGGTGCAAGGACCCAAGTTCGAACTCCAGCACCATGTACACAACGAAGTGTTGGAGCAACAAAGGCTACATGAAAAACTGAATAAAATTGATTTTCTCTTTCTCTCATAGTCCCTCTCTCTTTAAAAACAAAAATTCTAATGAGAAAACTATTGAAATTAGAGTGGAAAATTCTAGAGAGCATAACTTTATGTAAGTGAACATTCAATACCACTAATATTGGGATAATATCATCCACAAGTACATACTGATAGGATGCACTGAGAGTACACAGCATCATTTGCATAGTAATCCTCTGAAAAACACAAAACCCATATTTAACCTTGAAGAAATAATAAATTCCAATTGAGGCATGTTCTGCAATGTAATTGGTCTGTAGTCTTTATATGACCACTGGAACAACAGGTTTTAAGTCTATGAAATGAAAATATTTCAGAATAAAGGAGATTAAACACAATTTACTAAATTCAATAAATTTTCCTGGAGTAGATTTGTGACAAGGATAAAATTATCTGTAAAAGATCATTAGGACAATTGATAATTCATTTGAATATGTACTATTGGTTAGATAGCAATATTCAAGTAATATTGAAATTTTGAATTTTAATATTTTAGTGTGGTTTTGTAAGAAAATGTGCTTGTTCTTATGAAAAAATGCACACAAAGGTTTGCAGTAGTTAAGAAATAATCTTGTCAGGCAGTGATGCTTGCCTGTAGTCCCTGAAGCTAGGGAGGCTGATGCAAGAGGATTGCAAGTTCAAAGCAGGCCTTAGCAACTTAGTGAGGACCAAAGGAATTTACACCTTGTCTCAGAATAAAAAATAAAAATTGCTGGGGATGTATCTCAGTAGTTAATCACGACTGGGTTCAATCCTTGGTACCGAAAAAAAAAGAAAAAAGAAAAAGATAAAATCTTATCTCCAACTTACTCAAATACAGCTCATAATTTCTTTCAGTATATTAAAAAAGTTTACAAAATTAATTAGGATATCAAATATGAATAATTCAATTATTTTCCATGATACATTACATTAATGATTTATATTTATAAATACAGAATATACTTGATCATTGCAAAATCTATAACCACAACAAAAACAGATTGTTATTGCTTACTACCGACAGAGTGTTAACTGTTGGTAAACTGTTTCGATAATCTTGAATTAGTTCATTATAAGTCAATCCTTCTGTTATTGAAATCAATCCAGAAAAACACATTATTAAAGCCTAAAGAATCTACTCTTTTACATCTAATATTTTAAATTAACTATTTAGAATAATTTTAATTAATTTCATTTTTCATTTTAATTCAGGGGTATATTTCTTCCAGTTTCTGGTTTTTCAATTCTTTCCCACCACATTTCACTAGCTGACTGGATTTAAATAGCTCCTTATTCTCTAATTCTGTCACTGTCATCTATATAGTAACAATTCCTGTATCATATGGGACACTGTCATGAACCAAACACATAATCTAGCACATACTACGTTATCACCAACTGTCATTACATAGGGACAGAGGAGTCAGACTGCTTGAGTTCAAGTCCAGCTTTGTCACTTCTATATGTGTGACTTAACCTCTCTTTGCATGTTTCTCCATCTGTAAAATGCAAATGGTATTACTATCTCAAAAAATTTAATATTCATAAAACATATAGAACATTCTAAGAAAAATTGTGTTAAATTCTTGCAGTAAGTAATAATGTTTGATCAGTCTAATATTTGTTACTTTTGTATTTCTTTCCTTACTTTTGTATAGCTCAGATCACTGTGTTGGCCGTACCTCTGCCGAATGAATATTACTTTAGATTAATCTGCCCAAGCAGGAGTCCTTTTAAATTGTCATAAAGCATTATTATAGTCCTTTGGGGCTATTAGAAGTCTGTACTGCAATAGTTTTCACAACTATAGACAGTTCATACTAGAGATAGTCTCTTATTTTAAAGAGCAATTTACAACTGCTAATACATTATATTGCTGAAAAATTCCTGTACAGAACTTATATTGGTTATAAATTTCAAAAGCATACTTATTTTAAGTTTGTTTCAATAATTCTCTGAATGATGATGTTGGGTTATTTGAGTATGCAAAGTATGTATAAACAATCAAAGTAGCATATGAAAGAAAATAAGCACCCTTATTAGGGATTTCCTAGGAAGCTTTCAGATATAGCCCTTAACGATGTCTACCTATTGGTATTCATATATTTGTGTCATCCTTTCTCTATGTCTATTTTAGTCACTTTAAATCAATACACTACCACAAACTCAATAAGAAATAACTTCCCAGATTAGGTTAGGGAAGATGCCGGCTTTTATCTCTTATTAGCAGACTTACTCTATTACTTTGTTGACTTGCAGGTTTTAATCAAGTGAACTGCAGTATTGGAAAGGGCAGACTTTCTTCAACAAACCACAAGTAACTGAATTTTGCTAATATCTTTTTCTAGTTAAGCACTGAGATGACTACAGCTCAACCAATACTCTCATTACAGCCAGTGAGAAATATTGAAGTAAAGAATCCAGATAAGCTCTACCCAGACACCTTATCCCAGAAATAATACACTTATGATATTTGAGCCCTCACGTTTTTGGTAATTTATTATTTATATGTAGATAATGAATTCAGCTTTTTAAAATAAATAAAGTTATCAGTCATGTTACAATGCATTTGACTATTTTAGGATACAATACTTCAACAGGTTAAGTAATATTTATATTGTAGGATTTGGGGGATCTGGAAAAAATAGTTTCTTAAAAGAGATCTCCATACTTCTCAACTCTAAGGCAATTTCAAATCACTTCAACTCCTATTTCATTAGATAATCCCTTAACATAATCTAGTCAGATTTGCATCATTGTAAAAATATACCTGTGATAAATGGGTTCATTTATAAGGAGAAAGCTTTGACTCACAGTTTTAGAAGTTTCACTTGGCTCTGTTAATTTGGTCCTGTGGCAGCACAGTGCATCATGAAACCAGTGTGTGACAGAGGAGGCATGCTTACCTCATAGAGGCCAGGAAGCAGAGTGAGACAGGAAGAGGCCAGGGTTCCTGACATCTTCTGAAGGGTATGACTCTGATGATGATGATGATGACTCATGAAACCAGTGTGTGACAGAGGAGGCATGCTTACCTCATAGAGGCCAGGAAGCAGAGTGAGATAGGAAGAGGCCAGGGTTCCTGACATCTTCTGAAGGGTATGACTCTGATGATGATGATGATGACTCTGAAGGGTATGACTTTTTTCTGCGAGGTGCTGCTTCCAAAAGGTCCACCACCTCCAGTGGTGCCACCCACTGGGGACCAAGCCTTCAACATAAAGGCTTCTGGGGGAAAGTCAAGATCCAAATGATAGCAATCCATAATCAAAGAACAAAAAATTAGTTTTAAGCTACCAGCGTTATCATTTATGTATCATAATTTAACTTTAGAATTCACATTTTATAAAAGTATAAACAGATTTTCCAAACATATAAATCTAATATCCAGAAAAAGAAACTTGGCCTTTCCAAAGATTTGACAGCTCGTTTTAGCTGTAGCAGTGCTGAACTTAAAACTGCCAGTGCACTTTGCTGGACCACTGAATACTAATGGATTTACACCTTTCAGGAAATCCAAGATTAGAGTGTATTATTGGATAGTTATTAGTTACTGAACAGCCAACTTGCTTGTAACTTCAGTTCACATTGAGCATATTTCCAAGAATTATTATTAATGCTATTCCAGGAAAGGAATTTTTTAAAATGAAGAGTAGACATTGGCTATATTTAATTTCATATGTCCTAAATTATTAATTTTACTTTTCAACTTTACTTCCTTTACATTATTGCCATGTGAAAGGCAATTCACATAGCAAAGCTTTTTAGTTTCTCTCTTAATAAGTTGAGTCTGTACCTAACATGTTGCTGCTATAAGATATTTTAAATAAGCAAACTTCATAATTAAAGCTGGATAATTCTAGGAAAAAAATAATTTTCCTTCCATAATTCTGAAACTTTTAATTTAATATGGAAATAGATTTCTCCTAATTATTTTTATATAGAAATGTAAGCTGTATATATTGAAGTGATTAAATTATATCATGTTACTATTGCTGTATTTCAATGTGAATTCTACAGTAATTCTAAATTCTGGAGTTTCATCATTAAATAAAAAGAATATGCTATATATGCATATAAACTTTATAAGGAAATTCATAATATGATTTCATATTTTAATGTTCATTCTATTTCCTTTTAAAGCATATACTTGGTAGACTATAACACAGAATTCCTGTGTGCATGTGCATATGTGTATGTGTTTGTGTGTACATGCATCTTTGTGTGTTTAATGTGCTCTAAATTAGTTCTTATGTTAGCTCTCTGGTGTAAATAAATACTCAACAAACACTTAGAGCAGTCATTATTCTCATGTGAGGTAGAAAGTTCTTAAGTAAATACATGCCTATCTTAATTACTGCTCTATGTAAACTTTGTGTTTGTCTCCCCCAGGTGCCATAACAAAATACCATGCACTGAGTGATTTAAACAATTGAAGAAGTTTATTTCTTAATATTCAAAAGGCTGGTGATTTTGCATCAGAATGCAACAACCGTAGTGTGTTATTAACCCTCATATCTCATGTGTCAACAAATGTCACTTATGAAATATAAAATGGATTTTTTATATCTAGAGTTAGGTGGGCTGTACAAAACTCTTTACTCTGGCTCTTCATTGTAATTTGGTATATTTCATTATACTGACCTCTTTAAACACATTTTAAGAATGGAAAGGTGACACTGATATCTCTCTACATAAATGAACTAAATGGAGTATTAAAAGATTATTGTGCCCAAAATCAACCCTCTTTCCTCAAAAGAATATGATTGTTTCAGAGAGCCAGAGATTATGGTTTTATTAATATGAGAACACATTTCTCAACAGCAAATAATTGGTCTATTCCTTATTCCAGGAAAATAATATTCTACTCATAGAAGCGGTTAAATGTTAATTTTATAAACCCATCAGTTAACCTGTAAATATAGGAATTTTCATTTGGGGATCTAAAAATGTACCTAATTTCAAAGTACTTAGTCACATGTGAATTATTGTATCGATTCTATAGATTAAATATAATCAATTTAAAGAGTAAATATTATGTAAATTTGCTTGAAAGGTGTTCTCCAATTGCTCAATATGTGAGATGAATCAAAAAGGCTGCGAGGTACAATGATTGGGTTATGAAAGCCTTAACCCAATCAGCAAATTAATCCCTTGATAGGGATTAATTGGATAGTAACTGTATGCTTATAGGGTGTGGCTGGAGGAAGTGGGTCATTGGGGCTTTGTTTTGGGGGTATATATTTTGTGTCTAGTGAGTGGAGTCTGGATGGCTGCTTCCTGATCATCAGGTGAGCTACTTCCCTCTGCCACACTCTTCTACCTTGATGTTCAGCCTCACCTCAAGCCCCAAGGAACAGAGCCAGCATTCTATGAACTAAGGCCTCTGAAACTGTGAGCACTAAATAAACTTTCCCTCCTAAAATTGATATCCTCAGGCTTTTTAGTCACCGCAGTGAAAAAGCTGAATAAAACAACAAATAAGGTCTCAAAAATGAGAAGATAGAAGGTAGTAGAGTTATAAAACCAGGAAACAATAAAACATCACTGGAAATTACAGGACTACATTTTCATATGAAATCACTCACATTTAAACCCTGTAGTTTGAAGGACAAAGAAGTGAAAAAATCGTCTTCTATACTAAACAGATTAGAAAACCAGATGTAAAGGGAGAAATATAGAGCAGACAGTAAGGAGACTAAGCAACTTGATTATATCTTATAATTTGGGGATTCTCCAATTATTTCCGTATATATTTTGGAATATGTGAAATTGTATTCTAATGCGTTTTTTCTAACCCCAATTGATAATCTCTAAATTTTTAAGGTCTGAAAATTCTTTTTAAAAATGCATATGTGGGAATACATATTTATTCTTTCCAAATTGGTTGATAATGCCTTTCCCTGTGTCTCTGCCATCTTAATTATGCTTGTGTATGTAAATACAATAATTACTAGTTTTATCAGTATTCAGTACTGTGTTAAAGTTCATTGATTCCTATTTTTTATTCATTCTTTTTGGTTATACATAACATTAGGATTCATTATGACATAATTACTAAAGCACAATATAATATGCTCTCATTCAATTCCCAGTTCTTCTCCTTACCTACTTCTCTCTCCCCCTGTTCCCTTTTCTCTATTCTACTGAAATTTCTGCCTCTAGATTTTTTTCTTATTTTTTTCTTATCTTCTTTTGGATATAAATAATGATGAGAGTCACTGTGGTATATTCTCATGTATACATAGGAAAGTTAGGTTACATTCATTCTGTTGTTTCCCATATTCCATCCCTCCTCTCTCCCCCTCAGTTCCTTTCCTCTACTCCATGGATCTTCCATTTTGGTGGAACCCCCCCCCCCCGTTCTCTCTCTCTCTCTCTCTCTATATATATATATATATATATATACATATATATATGTATATAGATATGATTCTCCAAATATTTCCTCATGTATGTATGTATGTATTTTGGAATATGTGAAATTGTATTCTAAAATCCCTCTTATTTTATACCAGCTTTCACATATCAGAGAAAATATTCTTTTTCAACTAGTATTGTAATACAGAAAATCATTCCTAACCCTATCAATTACATCCACTACAATAACTTATATATGAATTTCTAAGATTAGTAAACAGAAAAAGATTCAACTCTTTTGTTGTACTTATATTTGAAGGTGTATGTACACACATTGTGCTTTATGTACTTTTATTCATATGGACCTCTCAAATTGAAGACTTGTTTAATTTCTTTTTTACTTAAAGGAAAATATGATGAAGGACAAATGCTAAAGAAATGTCATTGAGCATATTTTAAGAATTTTTCTCTCATTTTAAAATATAAAAATGAGACGAAAATTAGATAATTTTCTCACTAAAATGATATGTTCAAATACTATATGTAGTTTTAGAATACATATGATCTATATATTGTTTGAAGGACATAAAAATATACCATTGTAGCATATTGACTATTTTAAATTAAAGGCACTTGAAAAGCAGCTAGTGCAAGCAGATCACTCTGACCTTTATTCTTTTTCTTAAAACAAGGAGATAAAAATTCCCATATGAAAGATATAGCATTCTAATCATCAAGGACAAGAAGTCAAGGCAAGGAGTTCTGTATAGTTCTTGTTAAAATAAGCCTCCCTCACAACCTGGTTGAGTTTGACAAATTACTATTCTTTGTTCAATTCAGGATATAAATGTTTCACTCTGCTTCTTTGGTTCTTTTCCCTTTTTTTCCCCAAATGAGGTCTCTGAAGCTGCATAAACCTTGTATCAAATGAATTCATGTGTTTTTCTTTTGCTAATTTCTCTTAGGCTAATTTAATCTCAGACCCAGGGACTACAGGACTCTAACAGGAAGGAGGCAGAGTTTTGCTGTCCCTGGGGTTTGATATAAATCAAATACTATCTTCAAACATTAGCACTTTGTTTGAGGTTCATAAAAATGCTATCATATATATTAAATATCTTTATGAAAATGTTTATTATTCTAGTTGCTAGTAGTCCAGTTTCTAATATATAATCAACACTTCAGTGTTTATTCATCTTATTTGTATATTTAGTATCAAGAAAAAACTTCTAAGTAGAAATTTATTTTCTACAAATGAAAAATATATTTTGAATATTGTTAGTGAATGCATGCATGATTAGTTAGAAAATGATATTTTGTTGGTAATCCTAAATTGAGGATAGAAGGAAAAGAATGGAAATAATTAAATATATATAGTATGATATAAACCAATAAAATAATGAAAATCCACTAAAAGTGTTTGTTTTCTGTTAGAGTTTACTGTGCATTGGTTATTACAATGGAAACTGGCCATTAAAATAAAACAAAATTTATGTAAAGTGTTCTGGATATTGAGGCACTGTAAATAATACTTCAGGGAGGAGATAATAATTTTCTAGTCTGCCTGTAAGGGCTGTTTCCTTCAAGGTTTCATAGAGTTAATGCCATCTTTAAGTTCAAAGGCAATGGGAGTTTTAACATTATCAACTTTATCAAAGTATAGTATGACATTGTTTTTCATTGTTCTCTTGTTGTTATTTTTTTATAAAGCTTCAGAGTCAATATTTTTCTTCTGAATTATCACTATAGAACCTAGCTCCATTTTTAGTGACTAAGAAATTAATAACTCTTTGAACTGATGCGATACTCTAAAATATTTTCACATCTTCATAACTTTTCTGAATGTAAAAGCTTCTGTGAACCTCTTTTGTAACTGGAAACAGTTGAAGGAATCAAGAAAAACATTTAAAGAATTTACAACCATTCTCTATGTTTAAAAATTTAATATAGAGTTCCACCTTTAGAGGTTAAAGTGCAATCAGTCTCACACTTTATAAAACCGTGTTTTGTGGAAGTAGTTTAGAAGTTGTGCCTGGCCTTTCCAAAGAGCTAGTTTCCCCAGAGTTCACCACCAAATACATAATTGGTGTGGAGAGGGATCAGTGAGATGACAGTGGATCATGCCGACTTTTTTAAAAATATAAACATATGTTCAAAATCTTAGATTTCTGAATCATCTTTCTTTAAATAATAAATTTTGTTTGTTTAAATAGTTTCTAATATTTGGAAAAGGAATTCCAATATGGTATACTCTTCATTTTAACTTTAAGCAAAAGATAACTTTTCTTTTCATATTGTACTTGATACTTTCAAGAATTCTCTTAAATCAAGTGATATATTAATACCTGGGGTGTTGGAAAATCAAATTTCAGTCTGTAATTTCATGTCATAATTCTTGCTCTCTCTCTCTCTCTCTCACACACACACACACACACACACACACACACATTGAAAAAGGAAGTCTTCAGGCTGCAGTGGTGAGTCAGCATTTGCATCGCTTGCCTGGCATGCATGAGGACACAGGATTGAACCCCAGCACCATATATTCAATGAAGTGTTGAAGCAGTGAAAGAAAGTCACATGAAAAAGTAAATAAAATTGATTCTCTCTTCCTTTCTGTCTCTCTTTGTCAATGTCCCTCTCTCTCTTTAAAAATAAATAAATAAACTGAATTTCTCACTGTTCTAGAGGCTACAAATCTGAAATCAGGGTGCTGGGATAGCTGGATTCTGGAGAAAGACCTATCTGGGAGTATACCTCCTAATACTTCATAGTGGGAATTAGGATTTCATCACATGTGGGGGTAATGGGAAAAGAGCAAAAGGTTTCAGTCCGTAATGCACTTATTGTCTTCACAATTCAAATCTAAATACCTCTGCTACACAGCCTAAAGTTTGTCACTAAATTTTATTCTGGATAAGTTTCTTGGTTTCTCATTTTTATTTATTTATTCTTAATTATTCTTCTATGTGACCAAATAATTTGTGATGTGGAAAAACAGCAAAAAAGAAAAGAAAAAGAAAATTAATGTTGCCTTTAAGTAATAAATACATACTATTTCCTGAAGTACATCAACTGCAAAGCACATTATTAATTCATGTATCTTTAAAAAAAAAAACTACCAGTTAAATATGACATGCTATATATGGTCTGGTAATTTTTGACATGTTGGACATTTTTGACATATTTAACGCATGTTCCTAGAACAAATGAAATAATTTTATTTTTACAAAATCTCGACTTAGAATGCATTTTTAGTCCTGTTTCAAAGAAAATCAAAATTAGTACAGAAACTAAGTAACAATTACAATAGCACAAAACTAGTACATAGAAAAATCAAATTTTAGAATCAAATTTACCTGACTCTTGTATCATCTCTCTCTTTTTTCTTTTTTTTTTAATAGATTTATTCTTCTTAAGAGTTTACTGTTTTTGATGTTCTATTGATGTTTATTTCGGGAAATGTATCTCATGGTCCTTATTTAAAACACAGTGTACCATAATGTATTAAGAAACTGTGTGCAACTATGATGTGATTAATGGGGTAACCTAACAATTGAGTTCAGCTTCTCCTTGGTTCATAATTAGTAAGAAGAAGACACTGTTTCACTACTAAAAAAACCTCCATAATTTTGGAAAACATCAATTGCATAATATTTATTCCATACGTATATTTGCACTTAATAGTTTTGCAATGCTTTGACCATTTGAACAAATTGTTGAAGCAATTATAGGAGTAAATAACCATGACTATTTAATCAATAACCCACATAATTCAATATAGCATTGCTGCGGCTATCCATGAAATGGTTGTTAGCTACTTTTCTTTTTATAAAATACATAAAGCAGAGAATATTAGATCTTGTTAAATGAATGTTAACATTAAGGTCTTATAAATGGTTACAATCACATACACCGAAATAAATAGTAATATTAATATTTGCAAATATTTATTGAATGCTTGTTATGAACCAAGACATAATCCAAATGACTTGTCTCTATTTATTTCTCATAACAAATATGCATGAGGAAACTTATTGTTTCTAGGCCATTTTTATAACTGAAAAATCCAGGATTTATACCAGTTCCATTGTTGATGCTTTTAACTAACTGACATTTCTTTCCAAGAAAAACAAATAGGCAGGAACTCTAGAAACCAGCAATCTTCAGGTTACAGAGTTAGTTTGAGTCCATCTTTAAATCAGGAATGGTATTGTAGTCTCCTCATGTAAATAACCTAGTATTTTGGCACACATGAAGCATCTAACAAATGCATGCTAAATTTAAAAATGAAAAATTAAAGAGTATATTTCAATGTGCTGATTTACAATGTAAGTAATTTGATCTAGTTGAAGGTTAAGGTTTGTTCTAGCTCTAAAAACCAGGCACATCTGCCCCTATGAACACATCAGTATTCCGTAGACATTCATTTTTTACTTTCTCAAACTCTATTTCCATTATATTCTTCTTGTATTCCAAAACTGAACAGCTATGGCAAAGCCTATTATTGTATCTAAATGCATTTCTTCCTATTTTCAGGCTCTCTTGAAAATAATTAATTCATGTTTCGGACCTCAGGGTAGAGCGGGTTAGGTAAAGCATTGAATCATTTCCAGGCCTGGCCCTAAAAACATCTCCAAGAGGCTTGTGGATTTCTTTGATTCTTTGGTCTTCTTGATGGAGACAATATTTGAGAGTGTGCCATGGAGACTGGGAAAAGGGGTGAGCAAAATGAAAGACCATTAGATTTCCGAGTCATTACTTAGGTGAGAGTGACCCAGTAAAACCACATGACTTATTAAAAGCAAAAGCTTTGTTTAATCAGGAAATGTACCTTGTGCAAACCAGTGACTGTTTTTGAATGGCAACTAATAATATGCACCCTAATTCCACAGCAAAATAGTGTCTTAAATTCCTAGAAAACTAATTGAATTTATTTATTTTAATTTATTTTAGGCAGAAAAAAAGAAGATATCTGAAACAGACTTCATATCTTTATCTGAGTTGTCTTGTGAGATTCTCTAAGTTTGAGCACAGTTATAAATCTGTATAGACTTGAAGCTATTCCATTATTATTAGAAGAATAAAAATCATTAAGATAGTTTCAAACTGATGATAGAACATTAATTTTCATTTAGGACCTAAAATACGGACAAAATATTTTGTGGATATGCCAGACAAGCAAAAACCAGCATTTTCAGAATGTTTAGCTCTTGGTAGTGGTATATACATGTATATACAAATGCATTTCTTTTATTTCCTTCAGATTCCAGTTTTGCTTTATTATGAATAAACGAAGGAACCCTGTGAAGAAAATATGCAGTATCTAGGAGGATGAAAGAAGATCACAGTCTAGGGAAACTATTTATGGTTAACTTATTGTTTCTAAGATCAAGTGTTCTATAAAGTTTGACATATTTTGTCCTCATATACTTTGTTTTAACTTCTTGAGTAGTAATAAGAGATAAAGAGAGGGCTAGAGTGGTGTCTCAGTGGTTAGAGAGACTGCCTGGTAAGTGTGAGGACCTAGGTTCAAGCCCCAGCACCACATACACAACTAAGTATGGAAGAAATAAAAGCTAGATGGTGAAATGAATAAAACTGATTTTCTGACTCTCTAGCTTTCTCTCTCTCTCTCTCTCTCTCTCTCTCTCTACCACCTTCCCTCTTTAAAGAAAAAAAAGAGGAAGAAAAACACACATTTGCAGTTCATTATGATGAATCCTGAAAAAGTCTTCAAAACCAGGGTTACTTTGGGACACTTTCACTTTAAATAATTTGCTGAAGTGCTTAATGTTGATTCCCAAGTACATAAATTAACACAGTGAATTAATTTTACAGGAATATACCTTTCAAATAATTGTTTCAAATAGGAATTATGACAAAGAAAGAAGTTATCCTTTATTAAATCATATTCTTCATCAATATGAGGAAATAATCTCAATAATCAAATATATTAATGCCTAATTTTTTTATTAGTTGAATGTAGACTTACAATTGAGTGGGAATCATTATCAAACAATCAAGAATAAATGTATGTTTTCATGGTTAGCTAAGGCTGATGCCATGTCATGGTTTGCCCCCTTGAACTCCCCATAGTTCTATGTTTCCCCCAAAAGAACCCCTGTGTTAAATGGAATTCTTGTGGAGGTCAGAGATCTCTTTCTGAGTTGATTCCCCCATACTACCTCCCTCCAGTCTCCTAGATGTCCTTCCTAATCAATCCCTTCCCCTTCTCTGCCTCCCCCAATATATCTCCAAGTATCCTAGGCAAGGTTCCCCCTGTTTGTATAAAAATTTATGCATGTTGAGGATATTATTAGCTTAGGCATCTAACATACTGTTTCTGGTTATATTCTAGCTTCCACAAATGAGAGAAAACATTCTGCCCTTGAGTCTCTGAGATCGGGATACTTCACTTAGCATAATTTTTGCATCTCTATCCATTTGGCTTCAAAACCATAATATCATTTTCTCTAATGGCCGAGTAATATTCCATTGTATATATGTGTATATGTATATATATACATATATATATGTATATATATACACCAAAGTTTTTGAATCTGCTTGTCCAGTGAGGGGCATCTGGGTTGTTTCCATAGTCTAGCTATAGTAAATTGAGCTGCTATAAACATTGATGAAGCTGTATCTCTATAATATGATGATTCTAACTCTTTTGGGAAAATACCCGGAAGTGGGATAGCTGGATCATAAGGTGGTTCCAGACCTAATTTTTTGAGGAGTCTCCACACTGCTTTCCAGTGTGGCTGAACCAGTTTGCAGTCCCACCAGCAATGTGATAATATTCCTTTTTTCCCACAGCACCTCCAGCATCTGTCATTGTTCACATTCTTCATTTTTGCCAATCTAACAGTAGTGAGGTGGAATCTCATTGAAGTTTGATTTGCAGTTCTATTATTACTAATGATGCAGAGCATCTTCTCATGTATTTATGGGCTTTGGGGACTTCCTCTGGTGAGAAGTTTCGTTTTAGATCCGTAGCCCATTTATCAAGTTTATTATTTGTGATTTTGGTGTTTAGCTTTTTTAGTCTTTGTATATTCTGGTTATTAGCCCTCTATCTGAGATGTAGCAGGCAAAAATTTTCTCCCATTCTGTTGGATCTCTCCTGACACTCTTGACTAATTCTTTAGCGGTGCAAAAGCTTTTTAGTTTAATTGCATCCCATTCATTTATTCTTTACTTTACTGCTTGCACCATGGGTGCTTTGTTAAGGAAGGTACCACTGACCCCTATGTCCTGTAGTATTGATCCTACTTCTTTTTCAAGTAAATTTAGAGTTGCTGGCTTAACATCCAGATCTTTGATTCATTTTTATTTAACTTTTATGCAGGGCGAAAGGTAAAGATCAAGTTTCAGTTGTCTACACATGGCTGTCCAGTTTGTCCAGCACCATTTGTTGAACAGATCTTTCTTCCACACTATGCTTTTGCCCCCTTTATCAAATAGCAGAGAGCTAAAGGTATGGGGGTTCATCTCAGAATCCTCTATTCTATTCCATTGGTCTTCAGTTCTGTTTTGATGCCAATACCATGCTCTTTTTGTTACTATAGCCCCGTAATATAATTTCAGGTCAGGGATTGATATACCCTCTACTTCTTCCTTCCTGCAGAGTAATGTTTTGGCTAATCTGGGTCTTCTCTTATTCCATGTGATGAACTCGAGAATTGCTTTTTCTATATCCATGAAGAATGACATTGGTATCTTGATTGTGATTGCATTAAATCTGTATAGGGCTTTGAGTAGAATGGCAATTTTGATTATATTAATTCTACCTGACCATGAGTATGGAATATTTTTCCATTTACTCAGGCCTTCTGTAATTTCTTTTTTTGTGTTTGATAGTTTTCATTGTAGAGGTCCTTAATATCCTTTGTAAGGTTGATGCCCAAGTATTTTATTTTTTTGGAGGACATGATGAATGGGAGAGATTTCCTGATTTCTTCCTGTGCAGACTTGTTACTGGAGTTGTTACTGAAATTGCCTATAAGTTCTAAAAGTTTTCTCGTCAACCTTATTCTGTCTTCTAGGTATATAATCATGTCTTCAGCAAATAGAGACAATTTAACTTCCTCTTTTCCTATACAAATTCCTTTGATTTCCTTGTCCTGCCTGATAGCTCTGGCAAAGGTTTCAAGAACTATATTGAATAAGAGTGGTGAAAGTATGCAACATTGTCTTGTACCTGAATTCAGTGGAAATACATTCAGTCTTTCTCCACTGAGGATAATGTTGGGTATGGATGGGTCTGTCATAAATGGATCTGATATGATCAAAGTATCTTCCCTTGATCCCTATCTTCTCCAAAGTTTTAAGGATAAAGTGGTGTTGAATTTCATCAAAGGCCTTTTCTACATCTACTGAGATGATTATCTGAGTTTTATTTTAATTCTGTTTAAGTGGTGAATTACATTTATTGATTTGCATATGTTGAACCAGCCTTGTTTTCCTGGAATGAAGCCCACTTGATCATGATGTATTATCTTTTTAATGTACTTTTGGATCCGATTAGCTAGAATTTTATTGAGGATTTTTGCATCAATGTTTATCAGAGAAATTGGTCTGTAGTTTTCTTTTCTTCACATGTATTTGGTTGATTTTGGTATCAGTGTAATATTTGCTTCATAAAAAGTTTTTGGGTGTGCTCCCACCCTATCTATTTCATGGAAGAGCTGATAGAGGATCGGTCTTAACTCTTCTGTGAAAGTTTGGTAGAATTCTGATGCATATCCATCCAGTCCTGGGCTTTTCTTTTTTGGAAGAGCTTTGATTGCTGCTTTGATTTCATTATCTGAGATAGGTTAGTTTAGATTTTCAATGTCCCCCTGGGTTAATGATGGGATGTCGTATGTGTCAAAGTATTTGTCCATATCCTCCAGATTATCAAACTTGGAAGAGTATACATTTTCAAAATAGGTTCTGATAATCTTATGGATTTTGTTTGAGTCTGTGGTGATATCTCTGTTTTGTCTTTGATTTTGTTGATTTGCTTCACGTTGTTCTTCCTTTTAGTGAGGTTGTTTTGCTGATTGTTTGTTTGTTTGTTTTTTGTACTCAATTCTTTGACTTCAGGTCTGGTTTTAGGTATTTGCTGTCTTCTATTAGCTTTGGGATTGGATTGTTCCTTTTTTTGCAGGCATTTGGGTTGTATCATAAGGCTATTTATTGGGGCTCTTTCTAAATTTTTGATGTATGCACTCAGTGCTATAAATTTACCTCTTAAGAATGCCTTCATACTATCCCACAGATTTTGATATGTTGTTTCCTCATTTCATTCATTTCCAAGAATTTCTTGTTTTCTTCTCTCATTGCCTTTTTTATCTATCCTTCATTTAAGGAGGAATTATTCAATTTCCAAGCATTTGAGTAGTTTCTGTTGTTTCTCTGGTTGTTGATTGCTAAGACCATATCATTGTGGTCTGACAGGTTACATGGGACTATATCAACTTTTTTGTATTTGTTAAGGTTACCTTGGTGAATGTGGTCTATTTTAGAAACAGATCCATGTGCTGCTTAGAAGAAGGTAATTTCGGCCAATTTAGCATGGAATATTCTGTAGATGTCTGTTAAGCCTGATCAATTTAATATAGTTGTTCAGATTGGAGATGTATTTATTGATTTTTTTGTTTTGATGATCTGTCTAGTGTTGATAATGGTGTATTGAAGTCCCCCGGTATTATTGTGTTGAGATCAATGAAGGGATTAATGTCCTTATGCATTTTTCCATATTTGGGGGGGGTTGTAATTGGGGGCATAAATGTTAATTATCGTTATATTTTCTTGATGAACTGTCCCTTTTAGTATGATAAAGTGTCCCTCTTTGTCCTTTCTGACTAATTTTAGATGGAATTAATTTTATCAGATATTATGATCACCATGCCAGCTCGCTTTTTGGGCCACAGTCCTGGAAGCATTTTGCCAACCTTTCACTTTTAGTCTGTGTCTGTTTTTGAGTGTTAAGTGTGTCTCCTGTAGACAAAATATTGTTGGATTTTTTTTTGTTGTTGTTGTTCCAGTGAGCTAATCTGTGTCTTTGAATTGGGGCATTGAGATCATTCACATTCAGAGTTAAAATAGATATGGGAAACTGAGTCTCAAACTTTGTGACAATTACAGAGTTTGAGCCATCTTGGAAATCATTTGGTGTGTACTGTGGTTATTGACTCACCTTTGTTTAAGGGTTTAGGGTATTATTAGCATTTTCTTCTGAATGAAGAATATCCTTGAGAATATTCTGTAGTGCAGGATTTGTATTCATGTATCTTGCTAACTTGAGTTTATCACTGAAGT
>PVKS010013041.1:0-51952 GCA_004027875.1 Aplodontia rufa | reverse complement strand
GAACTAATGGTCAATTGTCTCCACTCATCTGTGGAGGTTGGGACTAGATTCTGGCCAGTGAGAAAGCTGGTCTATTATCATGTGTTAAATCCAGATAAGATGTAATATTATACAACATAATCCTTTTTTAGAGATATGGGGGGAAGGGGAAGGGAGGGATAAGGGTGGGTAATTGGGGGGGCACTCCTGGAGGTAATTGTAATATCCAGAATCTATACACATTTTATATTAGTTTGTTAAAAACTTGTATGGTTGTTCAAAAATTTAAAAAATTTTAAAAAAGAATAGTAAAAACATTGAAGCAAAAGTAAAACTTACAGGGGCTGGAGAGGTGGCTCAGCAGTTACAGGGCTTGCCTGGCATGCTTGAGTACACGGGTTCAAACCCAGCACCCACGTACACAACTAAGTGTCAGAGCAATGAAAACCATGTGAAAAACTCAATAAAAAATGATTCTCTCTCTCCCCCCCCCCACTGTCCCTCTCTCTTAAAAAAAAAAAAAAGTAAAACTTACAGAATGGTGGAATAAATTCAGCATGAAGAAGACAAAGGGAATTCCTTTGCTAAAAACCTACATCAGGATCCAGGAAAATGGCAGATGGCAAGCAAGTCGCACCCCAGAGCTCTCCATGACCTGAAAGGAAGAAACTCCGGGATAGCTACCTTCCAGCAAGGAGCGCATATGGAAAAGATTTGGTGAATACAGCGCAGGTCGGTGGGAGATCAGTGACTTCAGATGTAGTAAATGGAAAAAGAGGACCTTATTCAAACCTATCCGGTCTCCAGTTGCTGGTCACTGGTGACTGCTCGCCTGCCCCTCAATTCAGCAGCAGGCCAGATTCTGTTGGTCTCACTCTGACCAGTTCAACCCAGCAGAGACCAACTGCAAAAGGCAGTATTGGGCTGGTAGCAGGTTCTCTCTGCATCTCTGCTGCAGAGGAGAGGGCAGACTCCCCCTGCCACCTAGAAGGAAGACAGACTGCAGCATTTTTTGGATAAACAGGAAGGATTACAGAGTGGGGAGCTAAGGCAGATCTCCTCACCATCCTGCCAGAATTCGACATTCTGCTGTTTATGGGAAGAGTGCAAACAGGATCTCTGCTCTGTGCCTAAACTGGGATAATGCATCTTTGCTCTGTGGCATCTTTGCTCTGGTGGAGAGAACATTGGTCCTCCTTCCAGTCCCAAGTGGGATGCTGCCATTTTGAATACACAGGCAAGACTGGAGGAACTTTGTATCAGACACTCATTACCTATGACCCCAGGGCAAATTCAACAGGAATGGAGAGGAGAGCCTGGAGCCAGCGTAATCTGCAGGACAGTTAAACCAAGAGAATTGGATCTGGGAATGAAGCAGCTACCTGAGGGCAAACTCCTCCCCAACTCCTCCAAATCATCAAGCTGACAGACTCTGGAAAAACATTTCAAGACAATTGGTCCGACTTTACTGGTGATCAGCAGGACTGCTTCAAGTCCATACATCAGATTTGAATTTTCTTTTCTCTTTTAATGTATATGTGTGTATGTGTGTGTATTTGTGTATAGTAAGTGTTGCTGTGGACATGTTTCTTCTTTGCATTTACTTATATCTTACCTTTCCCTTGAACACTTGCATTACTGTAAATATTAGTATTCACCACACTCCCACACACACACACACACACATACACACATACACACACATACCCGAGGTCAGGGATGCAAACCCCACTAGTAGTCCACTTCTCTGTTACCCACATCTTCTCCACTCTCTAGAAATAGCCACTCTATTCTTCTAACACTCAACCTTCCCCCAGCATCATTCCCCCAACCTCTCCCTCCCCCTCTGTCTTTCTCACCGCTTTTTTCTTTCCTTTTTTCAAAAAATTTGTTTGTTTGTTCTTTGATTTTTATTTTTTATTTTTGGTAATTTGGAATAGTCTTACAGTAATTGATCATATTGTTTATTCATCCCTTTGGAGGGCCTGAATGGAAATCTGATGTGATTGCCAAATTTGATAATGCTTGGTTACTTTTAATCCAGCTATAGTGAGATGGTTAATAATATTGTAACCAAAGATTGTTATAGATCCTACCATTCCACTCATAGGTGATAATTAACATGTTATCAGTCTTAGAAGGAACAAAGTAACCAGGTTAACGCTGTTTATTACACCCATTTGCTGTTCATATTGTCTCTTACACCTTATGTTGTGAGGTATTAGAAATCTCAAAGGCCAGTAATTGATCATAGATTGGGAAGACTGCTGTTAATCTAAACTTCTCAAATTGCACCCAGCACAAAAACCCCAAAACTCATCAACATCTCCAAAGTAACATAACCTAAGAGGGCTCACGGGCCCACACCCCAGCCCTAAAAATGAAGAAAAAGGGAAGCAATTCTACCCCTCAAACCCACAACTTCCCAGCCAAGGAGTCCACAGATAGGGTCCTAGATGAAAACCTTGAAAAAAGTATCAACAATCTGATTATTAAACCAATCAAAGAATTGAAAGAAGGCATAAGGAAGGAAATAAGAGAGCAATTGCAGGAGCTGAGAGATCACTTTGATAAAGAACTAGACATCCTGAAAAGAGATGTAGCAGAGCACTTAAAATTAAAAAACATGGTCAAACAAATTAAAAGCTCAATTGAAGATATTAATATCAGACTAAACTCAGTAGAAAATAGAACTTCAGCTCTAGAAGAACCAACATCAGACAAGACAGGATGAGCAACGTTGAATCCAAGGAGGATAGACAAGTAAAGAAACTTACTGAACAAGATCAGAACTTCCAAGAAGTATGAGATGAGATGAGAAGAAATAACATGAGAGTCACGGGGATAGGGGCAAACATAAAACAACAAAGATAGGGGCAAACATAAAACAACAAACGTATGGCATAAAGAACCTCTCAATGAGAGAGCCAAAGAATATTTCCCCCATATCAGAATTGATCCAGAAATTCAAATTCAAGACACCAAATAAACCTAACCAAATGAGAAACTCATTGAGACACATCATATACAAAATGGATAACAGAGAAATCAAGAAAAGAATTTTAAAAGCACTAAGAGAAAAATACCAAATCACATTCAGAGGCAAATCAATAAGGATTACTACGGATTTTTTCAGATTAGACAATGAAATCCAAGAGAACACAGAATATTTTTCAAATATTGAAAGAAAACAATTTTCAGCCAAAGAAACTATACCCTGCAATACTCAGTTTTAAATGTGATGGGGAATTTAAATACTTTCAGGATAAGAATAAATTAGCAACATACATGAACACAAAACCAGCTCTACAGAGAATACTCAAAGACAAACTTCAATGAGAGGAACAAACTATCAACTCCCAAAGCCCATAAACAGAGGAAAGTCAATAAAAACATAACTCACTAAAAAATATCCAATATGGCACAAATAGCACCCAAGGTCTCAATGCCAGGGACCCAGAATCACATATCTATTCTAACACTGAACATGAATGGACATAATCTCCCACTCAAAAGACACCAATTAGCAGACTGGATCCAAAAACAAAATCCAACAATATGCTGCTCAAAGGAGACACACCTCGCAGCCAAAAATAGACAAAGATTGAAGGTGAAAGGTTGGCCAAACCTACCAGGCTTATGGCCCAAGAAAGCAAGCCCTTAAATTGGACAAAGTTAACTTTGACCAAAAATCAGTCAGAAGGGCTAAAGAAGGTCACTACATCATACTAAAAGGAACAATACATCAAGAAGACATAACAATATTTAACATTTATGCCCCCAATTACAACCCTTCCAAATATGTGGAATAAGTACTCAAAAAAATTAAATCACTTATCAACTTCAACACAATAATACTGGGGGACTTTAACACACCACTACCCAATAGAAATAGAAAGATCATCAAAGTGAAAAATCAACAAATGTCTCTCTAACCTAAACAACTCTATCAATCAATTGGACTTAAAAGACATTTACAGAATATTCCATCCCAAACTGACTGAGATTACCTTCTTCTCAGCAGCACATGGATCCTTCTCCCAAATAGATCATATTCTAATCTACAAAGGAAATCTTAGCAAATACAAAAAAGTTGATATAATCCCATGTATCCTATCAGACCACAATGGTATGATCTTAGCAATTAACAGCAAGAAAAACAACAGAAAGCACATAAATACTTGGAGATTGAATAGTACCCTCTTAAATGAAGAACAGAGCTAAAATGAAACGGGAACAGAAATCAAGAAATTCTTAGAAATGAATGAGAATAATGACAGCATACTGAAATCTCTGGGACAGTATGAAAGCATTCTTAAGAGGTAAATTTATAGCACTGAGTGCCTTCATTAAAAATCAGGAAAGAGACCAAATAAATAAACTTATGCTCCAACTCAAATCCCTACAAAAAGAGGAACAATCCAATCCCAAATCCAACAGAAGACAGAAAATAACAAAGATCAGAGCTGAAATCAATGAAATTGAGAATTTAAAAAAAAAGATACAAAGAATCAACAAAACAAAGAGTTAGTTCTTTGAAAATTTAAATAAAATGGACAGACTCCTGGCCAACTTCACCAAAAGAAAGAATGAAGTGAAGCAAATCAACAAAATCAGAGATGAAAATGGAAACATTACCCTGACTCAACCAAAATCCAGAGGATTATCAGAACTTATTTTGAAAAACTGTACTCTTCCAAGTTTGATAATCTAGAAGACATTGGCAAATACCTAACCACATCCAACACCCCAAATTGACACTGGAGAATATTGAAAATCTAAATGAACCAAACTCAGGTAGTGAAATTGAAACAGCAAACAAAGGCCTTCCAAAAAAGAAAAGCCCAGGACCTGATGGATTCTCAGCAGAGTTCTACTAAACCTTTACACAAGAATTAGCACCTCTCCTTAGTAAGCTATTCCATGAAATTGAAAGGGATGGAACACTCCCAAATACTTTTTATGAAGGAAATATAACCCCAATTCCAAAACCCAACAAGGACACATCAAGAAAAAAATTATAGACCAATTTTCTTGATAAACATATATGCAAGAATCCTTAATAAAATTCTAGCAAATCACATCCAAAACTACATAAAAAAATAATACATCACGATCAAGTGGGCTTAATTCCAGGAATGCAAGGCTGGTTCAACATAAAAAATCAATAAATGTGATTCACCACTTAAACAGTATTAAAGACAAAAATCATATGATTATCTCAATTGATACAGAAAAGACCTTTGATACAATCCAACACCCATTTATGCTAAAATCTCTGGAGAAGAAGGGATCAAAGGCAGATACTTTAATTTTGTAAGAGCTATTTATGACAAACCCATAGCCAACATTATAATTAATGGTGAAAACCTGAAACCATTCCCACTAAATTTGGGCACAAGACAAGGCTATCCACTCTCACCACTCTTGTGCAATACAGCCCTTGAAACCCTTGCCAGAGCTATCAGACTAGAAAAGGAAATCAAAGGAATTCAAGTAGGAAAAGAGGAAGTCAAGCTGTCTTTATTTGCTGATGACATGACCCTATACAAAACAGACACAAAAATCTCTATGAGAAGACTATCAGAACTTATAAACGAATTTAGCAAAGTGGTTATAAGATCACTCATAATTCAATAGATTTTTTTTTATTCCAGCAGTGATTCTTCTGAACAAGAAATATGGAACTCTGTCAAATTCACAATAACCTCAAAAAGAATAAAATACTTGGGCATTAATCTAACAAAGGATATAAAGGACCTCTACAATGAAAATTATCAAACATTAAAAGAAGATATTGTAGAGGATCTGAGAAGATGGAAAACCATTCCATTTTCTTGGTTAGGCAGAATTAGTATAATAAAAATTGCCATTCTGCCAAAAACCTTGTACAGATTCAATGCAATCCCTATCAAGATACCAATAACATTCTTTGTGGATATAGAAAACTCAATTCTCAAATTCATTTGGAATAATGGAAGACCCAGAACAGCCAAAACATTACTAAGCAAGAAAGAGGAAGCAGGAGGTATAACAATACCTGACCTAAAATTATATTATAGGGCTTTAGTAACAAAAACATGGTATTGATATCAAAATAGACATGAAGACCAATAGAACAGAATAGAAGATACTGAGACAAATTCACAAGTCTTTAATCACCTGATATTTGTCAACAGAGACAAAAATATAATGTGCAGGAAAGAGCCTGTTCAACAAATGATGCTGGATGAACAGGACAGGCATATGCAGACAACTGAAACTAGATCCCTATCTCTCACTCTGCACAAAAAAAATCAAAATGGATAAAAGAATTAGGAATACTATACATTTGCTAGAAGAAAAAATAGGATCAACACTCCATGACTTCAGTGTAGGCACTTCTTTCCTCAACAAGACTCCTATAGCTCAAGAATTAAAGCCAAGAATAAATGAGTGGGATGCCATTAAACTGAAAAGCTTCTGTTCAGCTAAAGATTTAGTCAAGAGTATCAAGAGAGAACCCACAGAATGGGAGAAAATCATTGCATGCTATTCCTTCGACAGGGGACTATTATCCAGAATATACAAAGAACTCAAAAACTGAACACCAAAACCACAAATAACTGAATCAATAAATGGGCTAGGGAACTAAATAGAAACTTCTCAACAGAGGAAGTCCAGAAAGCTAATAAATATATGAAAAAATGTTCTCATCACTAGCAGAGAAATGCAAATCAAAATTTCACTGAGATTCCACCTCACTCCAGTCAGAGTGGCAAAAAATGAAGAACACAAATAATAATAGATGCTAGAGGGGTATGGGGAGAAAGGAACACTAACACACTGCTGGTGAGACTGCAAACTTGTACAGCCACTCTGGAAAGCAGTGTAGAGACTCCTCCAAAAGCTAGGGATGGAACTACCCTACAACCCAGCTATCCCACTTCTGGGCATTTTCCCAAAGGAGCTCTAATTGGCATACTACAGAGGCACAGCAACATCAATGTTTATAGCAGCTCAATTTACAATAGCTAAACTATGGAACAAACCCAAATGCCCCCTCACTGGATTAATGGATTCAAAAATTCTGGTAAATATATATATTGCAGTTCTACTCCGCTATTAGAGAGAACGATATCTTGTCTTTTGCAGCCGAATGGATGGAAATGAAAAAAATTATGCTGAGTGAAACATCCCAGACACAAAGACTGAAAGGCCAAATATTTTCTCTCATATGTGGAAGCTAGTATAAAATCTATTACAGGATGATAGTCAGCTGAGTTTAAGTAATAAGCTCACCATAGTTGAAACTCCATGTAAGCTGGGGGAACCATACCTATGAAGGCACAGGGAGAAGGGAGGGAGGCAGAAAGGGGAGGGAGGGATAAGGGGGGGTTATCAATACAATGGGGAATACTCAACTCCCATTAGAAGCCTAGCTATACACAGGCAAAAAGAGAAATTCAGAAATGTCAACAATTATTTATATATGTATATGTTCATTTCAAACTATAGTATGGAGGTATTACAGAGGAAACAGGAGTCTGAATAATGGATAAAGGTGGGGGGGTAGATCCTGATCTAGGATTGGCTTTAACTTAGTATCTCACTGTCAATATCCATATATGTATTAATATGTAGCAATAATTTCCTCCAATATGTAAGACTATGTTGAACTAATTAAATAAATAAATAAATAAAATGTTGAAAAAACCCTATGGCAAACTGAATAATCTAGCAGAGGTATTCTGGATTGCAGTCAGTAAGAAGAGGCAGGTTATCAAGCTTCATCAAATCCAAATGGAACATCCTAGAGAAAGCAGAAAAGCAAAGCAAAGAGAGAGCAATGGAGAAAGGACAGGAGAGAGGAACAAGGAAGAGAGTAAAGAAAGAGTACAAAGATGGGAGGGGGGAGAACAACACCATTGTTTTATTTGTTCATCTGTTTTGTAAAATGAATTTTTTACAGAAAAAATTTAGAAAGCTTTACAGACCAAAAATTAAATGCAAAAGGAAAGTATAGAATGCTTGCTGAACATAAAATCAATTCTCAAAAACAGTCCATTGCATTTATACATAAACCACAATTAGAAAATATAACTTTTAGAGGTGCTGTTTGAATTACTTAAAGTAACCTAAAGAAATTTGAAAATAAATCTAGCCAAAGACATGCCAGAATTTCATTGAAGAAAAATGCAAAGCTTTATTGAAGGATTTAGCACTTATATTTATGGATGGTAACACTCAATATCTTAGAGTTGTCACGTATTACCAAATTAATCTATAAATTAAATGTAATTCAAGTCAAAATCTAACAACATTTTTCATGTAACTTGGCATGCTGCTTGACATGAAATTTATAAGGAAGCAACCAGCCAATTATAATCAACAAGACAATTTTGAGGGAAAAGGACAGTGTAGGTGATTCACTATATCATAAAGACACTATACAGAATTAGCAATTAAGAAACCAGAGTATTTGCCAAGAATAGACAATTAGAACAATAGAACAAAATAGCCCAGGAACAAATCTTTGATTGTGTGAAATATGAGCGATTATGTTGTAGATCAAAGGGAGTGAATTAACTATTCAATAAATGGTCCTGGAACAGTCCGCTAATCTGGTAGACATCGATAGTGCTCAGCAATATCCAATTTCCCCTTCCAGACAGGCAGAAATCCACATTTCTGCTCCATCTATCAGTAAGTCAAGCCATGTCACCAGTTATGGTCAATGACCATTAGCTGAAGCAATAATAACAGCAGGGGAGAGGTCTCCCCACCCTGTCCTCTGCAGTGCTAGAAGAGCAAGTTGTATATTGTGAAAGGTAAAACTACAAAACTAAAAAATCAATTCTGCCTAAGTCTTTGAAAGAATTACAAAGCAGAAAACAAAATGTGCTCACCCACTCCACCAACATTGGACACTTGAAAGAAAGATACAAGTCCTTGTTATGTTATACCAGTAGAGATTTAGGGTTTAATTCATTACTGCATTATAACTAGTTTATCCTGATAACACAATATGCAATAGGATAGGAAAAAAAATAGATCATTACCTCGACCACAGGTAGATTTCATTTACTTCAGATATTAAAAAAGAAAACCTTGGAAAACTTGTTTTTATTCAGTAGTTGAGTTGTTATACAATCATGAATGCATATAAGGTAACAATATGACAAGAATTTGATTATAATCCAGAGTCACCCCTACATCACCACTCCCAGATTCTTAATTCTTCTATATTTCTCCCCTACAACAGGTACAAATGCCCAAGATTATGAATTTTCCAGCATTAAATAATTAAATAAGTATTATTTGGCTTCTCCACAGAGATAAAGACAGGCCACATTGTTGATTGTCTCCCTAGATCCTTCCCCATCATCCCTCCATCTTCCCACCTGCCTCTCCTCTTCTCCCTCTCTCCTCTGTAAATATCTATGCTTCCCTGAGCTTATGTGTTGCTATGCCTATGTTGAGTCTAATACATGAGTTTGACAACCATTCACTCAAGCCTGGAATTTGCTCTAGCCTTAACAAATAAGGGAAAACATTCATCTCTAGGTTTGGCTAATTTTACTCACCATGATTTCCTCCATTGCTATCTTAACTTCAAAGGTCATAATAACATTGTTTCTAATAGCTGATAGAATTCCATTGTGTGTATATATATATATACCAGAGCTTTTAGATATATTCATCCAGTAATAGGCATCTGTGTTGATGCTTATTATAAATTGTTTCACTGTTATATATTGAGCTGCCATGAACATTGA
This sequence comes from Aplodontia rufa, assembly GCA_004027875.1. Lineage (NCBI taxonomy): Eukaryota > Metazoa > Chordata > Mammalia > Rodentia > Aplodontiidae > Aplodontia > Aplodontia rufa. The sequence continues at coordinate 42,215 of PVKS010013041.1, read as the reverse complement.
TTTTGATGTGTTGCTGTAATGTGCTTATTCAAACTCCTCTGAGAAAATAGTCAGAAGGGGAATAACTGGGTCATATGGTGGATCTGTCCCTAATTTTTTGAGGTTCTCCACTCTGCTTTCCAGAGTAGCTGTACCAGTCTGCATTTCCACCAACAGTGTTCTTATCTCCCCACAACCCCTCCAGCATCTGTTACTGTTTGTAAGCTTCATCCTTGCCAATCTGACTGGAGTGAGGTGAAATCTTTATGTAGTTTTGATTTGCATTTCTCTGATTATTAGTGATTTGCAACACTTTCTCATGTATTCATTGGCTTGCTTGATTTCCTCTGTCAAGAAGTCTCTGTTTAGCTCTCTGGCCCATTTATTGATTGGTTTGTTTGTGGTTTTGATAGTAAGTTTTCTGAGTTCTTTGTAGATTTTGGATACTAGTGCCCTGTCAGAGGAATCACAGGCCACGATTATCTCCCATTCTGTGGGCTCTCTTTTGATAGTTTTGATCACTTGCTTGACTAAGCAGAAGATTTTTTAATTTAATGGCATCCCACTCATTAATTCTTTTTTTAAATTTTATTTTATTTTTTTTAAAGAGAGAGGGACAGTGAGAGAGACAGAGAAAGAGAGAAACAACTTTTATTTAGTTTTTCACATGGCCTTCGTTGCTCCAACACTTAGTTGTATACGTGGTGCTGGGGTTTGAACCCAGATCCCTGCGCTTGCCAGGCAAGCACCAAAACTGCTGAGCCACCGCTCCAGCCCCCCACTCATTAATTCTTGACTTTATTTCTTTCACTTTGCGAGTCTTGTTGAGAAAGTCGTTGCCAACTCCCAAATGCTGGAGTATTGGTCCTAATTTTTCCTCTAGCAGTTGTATGGTAGCTGATTTAATTCCTAGTCCCTTGATCCATTTGATTTGATTTTTGTGCAAGGTGAGAGATAAGGATCTAATTTCAACTTCCTGAAAATTGCTTGTCCAGTTTATCCAGCACCATTTGTTGTATAGGCTGTCTTTTCTCCATGTTATATTGTGATCCCCTTTGTCTAAGATCAGATATTTAAAGATTTGTGGATTTATCTCAGAGTCTTCTATTCCATTGGTCTTCATTCCTATTTTGATAGTGGTAGCATGCTGTTTTTGTTATTACAGCTCTACAGTATAATTTTAGATCTGGTATTACAAAACCATTTGAGTCGTCTTTCTTGTTTAGTAATGTTTTAGCAATTCTGGGTTTCTTGTTGTTCTAAATGAATTTGAGAATTGCTTTTTCTGTATCTGTAAAGAATGACATTGGTATCTTGTTGGGGATTGCATTGAATCTATATAGTGCTTTTCGCAGAGTGGCTTTTTCCGGAACATGAAACATCTTGTCATCTTCTCAGGTCTTCTTCAATTTCTTTCTTCAGTGTTCAATAATTTTCATTATAGAGGTCTTTTACTTCCATTGTTAGATTAATTTCTAAGTATTTTATTCTTTTTGAGGATATTGTGAATGGGACTGGCTTCCTAATTTCTTCTTCTGCCCTATTATTGTTAGTCTATAAGAAAGTTATTGATTTATGGGTGTTGATTTCGTAGTCTGTCACTTTGCTAAATCTGCTGATAAGCTCAAGCAGTTTTCTGTCGGATTTTTTTTTATCTTTCAGATATAGGATAATGTCATCAGCAAAAAGAGATTGTTTGATTTTCTCTCTTCCTATTCTTATCCTGTTGATTTCCTTCTCTCTTGCCTGATGCTCCAGCTAGAGCCTCAAGTACTATATTGAATAAATGTGGTGAGAGCGTGCAGCCTTGTCTTTTTCCCAAGTTTGTGGAATTATTTTCAGCTTTTCTCAATTTAGTATTATACTAGCTGAGGGTTTGGCATTATATGGCCTTTACATAGTTAAGTTCCTTTGATCCCTAACTTCTTCAGAGTTTTGAGCATAAACGGTGCTGGATTTTATTGAAGGCCTTTTCTGCATCAATTGGGATGATCCTATGATTTTTGTCTTTAATCCTGTGATGAATCACATTTATTGATTTGCATATGTCGAACCAGCCTTGCATATCCAGAATGAAGCCCACTTCATCATGATGAATTATCTTCCTGAGTCTTCTTCAATGCAGTTTGCTAGAACTTTATAGATTTTTGCATCAGTGTTCATCAGGAATATTGATCTATTGTTTTCTTTTCTTGATGTTTCCTTGTTGGGTTTTGGTATCAAAGTTATCATTGTCTCATAAAAAGTGTTTGGGAGAGTTCCCTTCTTTTGAATTTCTTAATTGATTAATATGGAGAGATGTTAGCTCCTCCTCATAGATATGGTAAAACTTAGCAGAGAATCCATCAGGTCCTGGGCTTTTCTTCATTGGAGCACTTTTAATTGCTATATGGATTTCAGGGTAAGTTATTAGGCTGTTTAGACTTTCAGTATGTTCCTTCATCAACTTGAGGATGTTGTATGTGTCTAGAAATATGTCCATGCCTTCCAGATTGTCTAATTCAGAGGAGTATCATTTTTCAAAATAAGTTCTGATAATCTGTTAGACTTCTGCTCGGTCAGTGGTGATTTTGCTACCTTTTTGTTGGTAATTTTGTTGATTTGCTTCCATTCATTCTTTTAGTGAGATTGACTAGGTGTCTGCCAATTTTTTTATTTTTTCAAAGAACCAGCTCTTTGTTTTGTTGATTCCTTTTGTTGATTTTTTTTTTATTTCATTGATTTCAGGTCTGATTTTGATTGTTTCCTGTCTTCTGATAGTTTTGGAATTAGATTGTTCTTCTCTTTGTAGAGATTTGAAGTGGAGCACAAACTTCTTTATTCAAGATCTCTCCTGGGTTTTAATTTAGGCACTCAGTGCTCTAAATTTCCCCCTTAAGAATGCTTTTATGCTGTCCCAAAGATTTTAATATGTTGTATCTTCAATCTCATTCACTGTCAATAATTTCTTGATTTCCTCTCTTATGACTTTTTGGATCCATTCTTCATTTTATAGGGTATTTTTCAGTCTCCATGTATATGTGTATTTCTGTTATGATTTTTGCTTTCAATTGCTAGTTCATGGCATCATGATCTGATAGGATACATGGAATAATAACTACTTTTTTTATATTTGCTGAGATTACCTTTATGAACCAGAATATGATCTATTTTGGAGAAAGATCCATGCACTGCTGAGAAGAAGCCAATTTGGGGTGGAATATTCTATAGATAGATGATAAGTCCATTAGATTTATGGAATTGTATAGGCTGGAGAACACTTTACTATTTTATTTTGCCTCGTTTTGTTGACCAGTTAGTTACTTGTAATGGAGGAGTATTAAAGTCTCTCAGTATTATCATGTTGAGGTCCACAAGTGGTTTCATGTCATGGAGCAATTTTTCCACATAGTTAGGAGAGTTTTTGTTTGGAGAGTATATATTTACAATGGTTATATCTTCCTTTTGTATTGCTCCTTTAACTAGGATATAGTGGTCTTCTTTATCTCTTCTGATTAATTTATATTTGAAATCTACTTTGTCAGATTGCAACATCTACTTGCTTTCTTGGGCCACAAGTCTGGTAGATTTTTTTTCATCCTTTCACCATCCCTTCTGTGGATGTCACTGGCTATAAGATAGGTCTCCCATAGTCAGCATATAGCTGGATTTTGTTTTTTAATCCAATCTGTTAATCTGTGTCTTTTGATTGGTGCATTGACACTTTTCACATTCACTGTTAAGACAGTTTTGTGGTTGTGGGTTATAGTCATCATGTTTTATTAGTAAGTTCTGTGCTTTTTTTGTTGTCTTTTGATAGCATGTTCTTTTATTGAATTTCCTCTGTTTGTGGGTTTTGAGGTTTTTTTCCTTGTTGTTCTATTTTGGGTTTATCTTTGAGAATTCTTTGTAATACTGATTTTCTGTTCATGAATGCTGCAAGTTTGATCTTATCATGAAATGTTCTTATTTCTCCTTCTAATTTAAAGCTGAGTTTTTCTGGGTATAGTATTCTTGGCTGCATGTTGTGATTATTCAGACATTGAAAGCAAATAACCTATATCAAAAATGTCAATCACAACAGAAAGTTTTCCAGTATTAATGTTGGCAACCAAGTTATGTAAATCAAATAAGCCTAGAATGATGTGAGTTTACAGACACTTCTGAGCATAGGAATTGTGATAGGAGGGTAGAAAAGAACTTTTAAATTAGGAGCCAGAGCAGAAAGGAAGTAGAAATGATGTAAGATAGTAAGAAAAAGAGAGAGAAAAGTAAGAAAGAAAAGAGAGAGAGAGGTGTAAAGTTGGGTTATTTTTCAAAGTGGAGATAGAAGCGGGTAGCTAAACAGCACAAACATGGATTGTGGTGGTGAGAAGCACTGACCTCAAGGAGGACAGTTCTTTACAATTGAGAAAGAGTTCAGAATGGAAGAGTCATTATATTATTATTAGAGAGGAGATTAAAAGAAATAACTGAAAATTTAAATTTAAAAAAATAATAAAAATAGAAATAGAAAAAAAATTAATTAATTAAAAATAATAATAATAAAATAAAGAAAAAATAAATTTGTTAAAGTCCACATGATCATAGATAATTCAGTTCCACTGGAGCTTAAATAGATTCAAGTAACACAGAATCAATTGTGAAGTCAGTCAAAAAAAAACAAAAGAAAAAAATTACTTTTGATCTTGTGGTTCTGGATAAGCCAGATCAACTGCATATTTCTTTTTTTTTTTTAAGAGAAAGAGAGAGAGAAGGAGAAGAGAGAAATAGAGAATCAATTTTACTTATTTTTCCATCTGGCCTTTGTTTTCTCCAACACTTAGTTGTGTATGTGGTGCTGGGGTTTGAACCTGGGTCCTCGTGCATGCCAGACAAGCGCTTCAACCACTGAGCCACCACTCCAGCCCCTCAACTGCATACTTCTGCTGATCACAGGCAAAGTTTGTCCAATGATTTCCTGGGATTTTGACCCAGGGCACCTTGTTCCCAGGCTACAGCATCTGTTACCTGGATTAGGGATGGAGCAGGGAGAAGATAAGTTCCTTCTTTTCCTTACTCCAATTTTCTCTGTATTTTTGTTGTTGTTGTTGTTTTGTTTTGTTTTGTTTTAATAATAACCTCCGGGACAGGCTGAGGCTTGTGCACAGCTGGAGAGAACTTCTGGGTCCCAGTAGGCTCCTGTGGGGGATCATGAGGGAACTCTTAGCTGCATCTGTTCATTCCACATAGTCCCAAAGGCTGCTTCTGAGACTCAGGGTATTGGTATTGAGTATTCATATTGATTTGGAGGGCTCAATGAAAATTAGGTTAAGATCAGATGGGTGCTTCTTTGAATTGTGGTTTTTGGCCTGAAAGGCTTTGCCTGGTAGCTCAGCATTTGGGCCACCCTCCTCACTGAAAGGTGCAGCTCTGGCAGTTGACCCAGGGCTGCTCCAGGCGCCTCTGCCTCCCTGTGTCCCTGCACTGGTGCCTGTGTCCCTGCATGGGCGGCTGCCACCAGCATCCCTGCTCAAACCAGAGAGCTATTTCAAATCTCCTGTAGCTAGTTCCAGAATAGGACCAGAGTGGTACTTCTTTGAGTTTGAGGTTTTCTGTATGAAAGGCTTTCACCTGATAACCCCCTCCTCACTGAAATGCATGCTCTGGCATTTGATCCACCACTGTCTGCAACCTGGGCTGAAGAGCCCTTTCTATTCACCTGGAGCCAGACCCAAAAATTACCGCATTTCTTTCTGTCTCAGGTGTTTCCAGATGACCAGGGCTGAGTTCCAGCAAAGCTGAGGGATGCACTCACTACCTGGACCTGTGAGAGTTCCTATTTATGGAAAGGGATCAGGAACCAAACACAAAAGCCTCAGTCCCGCTGTTGCCATTTTCATCCTCCTCTCGAAAAGCTTTTAGAAGAAAATACAAAAGGGTACCCTCAGGATCTTAGGAAACAGAGGATTTTTTAAATAAGACACAAAATTCAAACCATAAAAGTTTGATACGTCTGAGCACATTGTTTTCAAACTTACTGTAACCAAAGTAAAAAATTAAACTACAATTTGAAGAAGGTACTTACAATCCATATAACTGAAAATAATTAGGATCTAGGGTACGTGGTGATTTGTAAGCATTAAATGTATCACAACCTGAATAAGAATAAAGAATACAAATATTTCTATTCTAATAAATATGTTAAATTATATATATATTATATATATATATAATAAAGATAATGATAAAATAAAGATGACAATATTCTAACTAATGAAGTAGATGTAAATGCTTGTGATCGGGGAAATCACTTAGAAAATGTGGCTCGCCGCTTGCCCAATAATGTCTGCCATTCAGTGCTGCTTGAAACTCTTGAAACTGGAGCTCTGGAGCTCTTCAAACCAAAAAGCCTTTTTTTTTTTTTCTTTTTTGCCACTCTTTTCTTGTTTGTCTTAGGAAGATATTTTTTCCCCTAATGAGATTATAAACTATTTCAAGCAGGGGTTGCAATCTGGATCCACATGCCTATTCTGCCTGCAGGTATTTTTGGCTTACCTGGCATGATGCTTTCTCAGAGATTTAATTTGAATGTCCCTAAGTGAAGCTGTGAAACTTCTCCATTCACGATAGGCCCCATCGTTGTCTATGGTCTTGCTATTAGCCCCAGGCATGTATCTGTCCCCTGTCTGACCTATGTATGCATTCGAGTTATGACTGCTTCCTGTTGGCAATGATTAGCCTTCATGTTTTAAATCAGCAAAGCTATAAAGTCTCTGATGGTCAGACAATATGCTGTTTGCTGGAGCAACACTGATAAATAAAACACAGTTCCTGCCTTAATTTAAGTTCTCAAGACCACAGGGACTTAGCAGTGGCTCAGTGGTTAGAGTGCTTGCCTCACAAGCCCAAGGACCCAGGTTCAAATCCCAGCAACACATACACAACTCAGTGTCAGAGAAACAAAGACAGATAAAACTATAAATAAAATTGATTCCTTCTCTCTCTCTCTCTCTCCCTCTCACTCTCTTTAAATAAAAAGTTCTCAAGGTCTATTACAGATAGACATATAAATAAATAAATTATAATACTATGGGTGAGCATCCCTAATCTGAAAAATCTAAAATTCTAACTTCACCAAAATCTGAAAATTTTTGAGCACTGACATGATGCCACAAGTGGAAAATTCCACACCTGACCACACGTCACAATCAAAATTCAAGCACACTAAAAATGATGCATAAAATTATATTCAGTCTATGTGGATAAAGTGTATGGGAAACATAAATAAATTTTATATTTAATATGAGTCTCATCCCCAAGATTAGTCATTATATTTATGCCAATATCCCAAAATTCAAAAATATCTGAAATCCAAAGGAGTTCTGGTCCCAAATGCTGTGGTTTAGATATGCAGTGTCCCCAAAAAACTCATGTATGAGACAATACTACAACATTCAGAGGTGAGATGATTAGGTTATGAAAGTCTTAACCTAACCAGTGCGTTAATCCACTAATAGGGATTAACTGAGTGGTGACTGAAGTCAGGCAGAGTGTGGTTGGAGGAGGTAGGTCACTGGAAACATGCCTTTGGGGTGTATATTTTGTCCCTGATGAGGAACTCTCTGTCTCTCTGCTTCCTGACCGTCATGTGCTGAGCTGTTTTCCTCTGCCACACTCTTCCACTATGATGTTCTACCTCACTGCAGGCATGGAGCAATGGAATTGGCCTTCTACAGACTGAGACCTCTGAAACCATGAGCCCCAAATAAATTTTCCTCCTATAACATTGTTCTTGTCAGGTCTTTTGGTCATGGCATCAAAAAAAGTTGACTAAAACACAATCATTTTGGAAAAGAGATACTCCAACTTTAATAAATAAATCCCTTTGGAAAAGGGATACTCCAACTTTAATTAATGCAGTTAAAGCCACGTACAAGGTAGCACCAATAATCAGTAGAGAATAAATAAACCTGGTTTGGGGGAGGTGGAATGAAGGCTGTTCTTAAAGGATTCTTAAAGGAGCACCTACTGATCTACATTTTGAAAAATAAATTCCCAGGCAATTCAAAAGGAAATGAACACTCCCAGAAGAGGAAAGCTCAGATCTATAAGTAAGGAAGCAAGAAGCAAGTGAATGTCATATGGGGAGTATATTAAATGTGATGGTGTGTCTCAGTCCATTCAGGTTGCTATAATGAAATGCTATAGAACAGATGACTAATAAACAACATGTATTTTTTTACAGCTCTGGAGCCTGGGAAGCCCGAGATCAAGGCACTGGCACATCCCATGCCTGGTAAGGGCCAATCTCTCATACACATGCCGTCTCTCCATGTCCTCATATCATGGAATGGCTAGACAGCTCTCTGGGGTCTGTTATACCCAAGCACTGATCCTAGTCATCATGGCTCCATCTTCATTATCTAATCACTCCTAAACACCCCACCTCCTATTATCATCACCTTATGGGTGAGGATTTTAGCATCTGAATTTGGCAGGGACACAAACATTCCAAACATTCAGAGCAGAGCACAGGGTAATAGGAGACGAGGCAGCAGGTAAATTACAAAGGGCTTTGTACACTTATAATTAAAATCATGGCTCTATCACTTGTTAAATGGATGACTTCAGACAAATTACTTAACCTTTCTGTGTCTCTGTTTCCTCAAATGTCAAGAGCAGATATCATTTCCTCCCAGCGTTCAAATGAGGATTTAATGCAAAAATATTTGGTTAAGTTCTTAACACAGTGCCTAACACATGAGAGACACCTTCAAGAAATGTTATTTGGACCTCACTTATAGAGAAGCTCCTCAGGCCTTTGGTCACTTTGATGGCCTTTCTGTGAAGGTCCACTGTGGCATGCCCACTTAATGCTTCCGTGTGTTTTCTAAATTTTCAATGATAAGCATATATGTTTTAGTAATAGAATGAGATAAACCTATAAAGCTGTTCTTTTATAATGCATGACTTTTTGCTACAGGTAGATCAGTCTATTCTAAAATTTAAATGAAATAATAGAGAACTTAAAATTGGAAAAAAATTGAAAATATTTAAAAAGTTGGAGAACTCACACTACTTAATATCTTATTACATACCTACAGTTATCAAGTCAGTATGGCATTGGTAGAAGGACAGACACATAGGTCTATGGAACAGAACAGAAAACCCAAAATAGAATCACACAAGTGTTTCTAACAAGGTGCAAGAGAAATTCAATAAAGGAATAATAACCTTGTCAACTAATGATGTTGGAGTGATTGGACATTAGTCGAAACACAAGCAAGGAAAAAATGAACCTGGACCTAAATTTCATGCCATATACAAAATTAATTTAAAACACATCATGGAATCAAATATGTGACAAAAATGTATTAAAAACATTTGAAAAAATATAAGGAGTACTTCCGGTTTGGTTAAGAAATTGTAGATTTGATTACAAAAATGTGATATAGAAAAGAAAAAATTAATAAATCCATTTTTTATTAGATGGATATAGAGATACAATTGAGAGGGAAATATTATCAAACATTCAAGAGCCAGTGTATATATATTTAGTTATCCAGAGCTAATGCCATGTCATGGATGCCCAGCTTGGGTTCCCCCTGTTGCTGTTTCCCCCAGAAGAACTCCAGAGTAAAATGGATATCTCATGTAGGACAGAGATCTCCTTCTGAGATGATTTCCCCATATTCCCACCCTCCAGTCTCCTAGGAGTTCTTCCTACCCCCTCTCCCCCCAGCCCACTCTCTATGCCTTCAAGTGTCCTAGGGAGTCATCTCCCTGTTGTGTTGAGAATCATACAATTTGAAGTTAATATTAGCTTAGCCGTCTAACATACTGCTTCCCCATGTATTCTAGCTTCCACAGATGAGAGAAACCATTCGGCCCTTGAGTCTCTGAGATTGAGATACTTTACTTAGCATAATTCCTTCCATCTCCATCCATTTGATATCAAAACCCATAATATCATCTTCTCTAATGGCTGAGTAGTATTCCATTGTATATATGTACCAAAGTTTTTGAATCCACTCATCGAGTGAGGGGCATCTGGGTTGGTACCATAATCTAGCTATAGTAAAATGAGCTGCTATAAACATTGAGGAAGCCACATCACTATAATATGCTGATTCTAATACTTTTGGGAAAATTCCCAGGAGTGGGACAGCTGGATCATAAGGTGGTTCCATCCTTAATTTTTTGAGGATTCTCCACACTGCTTTCCAGAGTGGCTGAACCAGTTTGCAGTCCCACCAGCAGTGTAACAGTGTTCCTCTTTTCCCACATCCCCTCCAGCATCTGTTGTTGTTAGAATTTTTAATTTTTACCACTCTAACAGGAGTGAGGTGGTATCTCATTGAAGTTTTGATTTGCATTTCCCTTATAGCTAATGATGTAGAGCATTTTCTCATGTATTTACAGGCTTTCTGGACTTCCACTGGTGAGAAGTTTCTTTTTAGATCCATAGCCCATTTATTGGTTGGATTATTTGTGATTTTTGGTGTTTAGTTTCTTTTGTTCCTTGTATTTTCTGGATATTAGCCCTCTGTCCAAGGTGTAGCAAGCAAAGGTTTCCTCCCATTCTGTAGGTTCTCTCATGATGCTCTTGACTAGATCTTTAGCTGTGCAAAAACTTTTAATTTAATTGCATCCCATTCATTTATTCTTAACTTACTGCTTGCACCATGGGAGATTTGTTGAGGAAGATGCTGCCAACTCCTATGTATTATAGTGTTGACCCTACTTCTTTTTCTAGTAAGTTTAAAGTTGTAGGCTTAATATCCAGGTCTTTGACCCATTTTGATTTAATTTTTGTGCAGGATGAAAGATAAGGATCCAGTTTCAATTGTCTACACATTGCTGTCCAATTTGTCCAACACCATTTGTTGACAGGCTATCTTTCTTCCACACTATGCTTTTGCCCCCTTTATCAAATATCAAATAGTTAATGATATGGGGGTTTATCGCAGGAACTTCTATTCTATTCCACTGGTCTTCGGTTCTGTTTCGTACCAATACCATGCTGTTTTTGCTACTATGGCTCTGTAGTATAATTTCAGGTCAGGGATTGAGATACCCCCTACTTCTTCCTTTGTATAGAGTAATGTTTTGGCTAGTCTGGGTCTCCATTATTCCATAAGAACTTGAGAATTGCTTTTTCTATAACTGTGAAGAATGCCATAGGTATCTTGATGGGGATTGCATTGAATCTGTATAGGGCTTTGGGTAGAATGGCCATTTTTATTATTTTGATTCTGCCTAACCATGAGCATGGAATGTTTTTCCATCTACTCAGGTCTTCTGTAATTTCTTTTTTTAGTGTTTGACAGTTTTCTTTGTAGAGGACCTTAATGTCCTTTGTAAGGTTAATGCCCAAGTATTTCATTTTTTGGAGGAGATGGTGAATGGGAGAGATTTCCTGATTTCTTCCTCTGTGGATTTGTTGCTGGAGTAAAGGAAAGCTAGAGACTTATTGGAGTTGATGTTGTAGCCAGCTACTTTGCTGAAATCATCTATAAGCTCTAGGAGTTTTCTGGCCGATAATATTGGGTCTTCTATAGAATCATGTCATCAGCGAATAGAGATAACTTAACTTCCTCTTTTCCTATACGAATACCTTTGATTTCCTTGTCTTGCCTGATATCTCTAGCAAGGGTTTCAAGGACTATATTGAACAAGAGTGAGGAAAGTGGACAGCCTTGTGTGGTACCTGAATTCAGTGGAAATGCTTTCAGTTTTTCTCCATTGAGGATGATGTTGGCTATGGGTCTGTCATAGATGGTTCTGACATAGTTAAAGTATCTCCCCTTGATCCCTATCTTTTCCAAAGTTTTGAGCATAAAGTGGTGTTGAATTTTATCAAATGCCTTTTCTGCATCAATTGAGATGATTATATGGTTTTTGGTTTTAATTCTGTTTATGTGGTGAATTAAATTTATTGATTTGCGTATGTTGAACCAGCCTTGTTTCCCTGGAATGAAGCCCACTTGATCGTAATGGATTATCTTTTCAATGTGTTTTTGTATCCGATTAGCTAAAATTTTATTAAGGATTTTTGCATCAATGTTCATCAGGGAAATTGGTCTGCAGTTTTCTTTCCTTGACATGTCTTTGTTGGGTTTTGGAATCAGCATAATATTTGCTTCATAAAAAGTGTTTGGGAATGATCCTGCTCTATCAATTTCCTGGAAGAGCTTGTAGAGGATTGGTGTTAGTTTTCTCCGAAGGCTTGGTAGAATTCAGCCGTATATCCATCTGGACCTGGGCTTTTCTTTTTTGGGAGAGTTTTGATTGCTGCTTCAATTTCGCTATCTGTGATAGGTTGGTTTAGGTTTTCAATGTCCTCCTGTATTAAAGAGGGGATGGCCTGTGTGTCCAAGAACCTGTCCATGTCCTCCAGGTTATCAAATTTGGCAGAGTATAAATTTTCAAACTAGGTTCTGATAATCTTCTGTATCTTGGATGAGTCTGTGGTGATATCCCCATTTTCATCTTTGATTTTGTTGATATGCTTCATTTCGTTCTTCCTTTTGGTGAGGTTGGCAAGGGGTCTGTTGATTTTGTTCACTCTTTCAAAGAACCAACTCTTAGTTTTGTTAATAGTTTTTATAGTTTTTTTTTTTTGTTCTCAATTTCGTTGATTTCAGCTCTGATTTTGTTAATTTCATGTCTTCTGTTAGATTTGAGGTTGGACTGTTCCTCCTTTTGTAGCCATTTGAGTTGAAGCATAAGGCTATCTATCTGATCTCTTTCTAGATTTTTAATGTATGCACTCAATGCTATAAATTTACCTCTTAAGAAAGCCTTCATACTGTCCCAGAGGTTTCGGTATGTTGTTGTTTTTCATTCTCGTTCAATTCCAAGAACTTCTTAATGTTTGCTCTCATTTCCTCTTTTACCCATCCTTCATTTAAGAGGCAGTTATTCAATTTCCAAGTATATGATAGTTTCTGTTGTTTCTCTTGTTGTTGATTGCTAAGATCATAGCATTATGATCTGACAGAATACATGGGATTATATCCACTTTTTTATATTTGTTAAGATAATCCCGGTGAACTAGGATGTGGTCTATTTTAGAGAATGATCCATGAGCAGCTGAGAAGAAGGTAAATTCAGCTGTCTTAGGATGGAATATTTTGTAGATGTCGGTTAAGCCCAATTGATTAATAGAGTTGTTGACATTGGAGATGTCTTTATTGATTTTTTGTTTTGATGATCTGTCTAGAGTTGATAGTGGTGTGTTTGAAGTCCCCCAGAATTTTTGTGTTGAGGTCAATGAGGGGATGAATGTCCTTAAGTATTTTTTCCATAAATTTAGGGGGTTGTATTTGGGGGCATAAATGTTAATTATTATTATATCTTCTTGATGGACTGTCCCTTTTAGTATGATAAAGTGACCGTCTTTGTCCTTTCTGACTAGTTTTAGTTGGAAATTGATTTCATCAGAAATTAGAATCGCCACTTCAGCTTGCTTTTTTGGGCTGCAGGCCTGGAAAACATTTTGCTATCATTTCACTTTCAGCCTGTGTCTATTTTTAAGTGTCAAATGTGTCTCTTGCAGGCAACATAATGTTGGATTTTGTTTTTTGATCCATTAGGCCAGTCTGTGTCTTTTAATTGGGGCATTGAGTACATTCACATTCAAAGTTAGAATAGATATGGGAGGCTAAGACTCTGACTTTGTATCAATTACAGAATTGGCATCATCTTGGATATCATCTTGTGAATGATTATTGATTCTCCCTTGTTTAAGGATTTAGGATACCATTGGCATTTTCTTCTGAATGTAGAACATCTTTGAGAATATTTTGTAGAATGGGTTTTGTGTTCATGTATCTTGTTAACTTGAGTTTATCACTGAAGTATTTAATTTCCCCGTCACATTTGAAGCTGAGTTTTGCAGGGTATATTATCTTGGGTGGAAGTTGTTATTGTTTAACATTTGAAAGATATTGTTCCAAGCTCTTCTGGCCTTCATTGTTTGCTCTGAAAAATCCATAGTGATCCGAATTGGTTTGCCTCTGAATGTGATTTGGGGCTTTTCTCTAGCAGCTTTTAGAATTCTCTCCTTGGTTTCTCTGTTATTCATTTTGTATATGACATGTCAGCTACATCTCTTTTCAGAATGTCAATATCTTTATATAGCTGATCTTTCATCTCATGGAATTGTTCCCTAATTTCCCTGTAGAAGTTGTCTTTCATCTCTTGAAATTGATCTCTGATCTCTTTCCTTATTTCATCTCTTAACTCTGATTGCATTACTAATCATAATGCTCATACAATGTCTTTGGTTTTCATTTAGGACCCCTGCTATGGTGTCCTTGGGTGGCAAGCTGTGGGGCTGAGGAGGGAGTTATTTCCCCTTTTCCTCATTTTCTGAGTCAGAGCGCGTGTCTTGTGCTTCAAGCTTGTTACTCTTGGTGGAGTAGTTGGGACTTCTTATGGCTTTGCTTCATTGTGAAGGGGAGCTATTTGGTCAATACAGACATAAAGATGCCAGACCATTTTGTGAGAAATTGAGAGGCTATAGGTCCAAATACTAGTCCATTTCAACTAAAACAGATGAGCTGATGATTAGCACCAATAGTAGCAGCTTTCTTTGAGAGAACTCTCACTGTATATTATGATAGCAAGCAAGTACCCATTTTGAAGCGTGTCTGTTTCTTCAGGTAGTAGGGTCTCTCTGAAATTGGGGAGAAGGAATGACTAGTAAGACAAGGAGGTGAATTGGGGAGGTATAAAATCACACCTGCTTTAGAGTATAGGATAACAAGGGATAAGGGGGCAGTAGGTTATTTTATTAGGACTAAGGAAAACATAGAAATGGGGTGTGGGTAGGGTAAAGACTTGGGGTGAAAATGAGAGAAAGATGCTTATATTTAGGGATTACCAGAGTATAGTGGAGGAAGAGGTTGGTATGGGGTGTGGTTATCTTCACTCATCAGAGGCTAAGGCTATCTTGTTATCATGAAATGTTTTCCTGATAGGAACCCAATGTTATAGGGATAACCGTAGAGTTCAAGAAGACACAGAGAATGTAAGAGCCAATCACCTATACGTATGCACGGATAAATATTTACATCCACCAACACCAAATTCAGTATTATTCATAAAACAAGAAAGGAGAAATGGAAAAAACCCACAGTAATGTTAAAAATTTAAGAATATTATATTCCAGGGCTGGAGTGGTGGCTCAGTGGTTTCCGCGCTTGCCTGGCAAGCACGAGGACCCGGGTTCAAACCCCAGCACCACGTACACAGCTAAGTGTTGGAGCAACTAAGGCTGTGAAAAACTAAACAAAGTTGTTTCTCTCTTTCTCTCTCTCTCTCCCTCCCTCTCCTTCTCCCTCTCTCACCTTTAAAAAAAAGAATATTATATTCCAGCTGGATTCCCGTTTTTTTTTTAAGTGAAGAAATGAAAAAAAAAAAAACAAAATAAACAAAAAAAACCAAGAGGTAAACGAAACAAAAAACAAATAAAAAATTTAGTTGGTAAAGTTCTGAGTTTTTCTGCCCCCTAGGTCAGCTAGCATGTATCATGGGGGGGGGTTCAAATCTGACATCAAGCTGGGGATTCTTCGGAGTTGAGCTTGTCGGGGGAGAAGCAGTTTGCTTAAATCTGGTGGCCTGATTTTTCTTAGAGGATCTCCTCGAAATTTTCTGTTGCAAAGGGGTATTCAGCTCTCCCTGGGCTGTAATCCTGAGATGGTTGCTTTCTGCCAATACACATTCCAGATATTTCTTGGACTTGGGGCTCAGAAGTTGTAGACAATCGAGTTGATCCTATTGTAGATGTGTGGGTCTCTGACTGATCCAAGGAGAGTGACCAGCCTGAGACTCACTTCCTCAGGATCACTGGTGACTCACTCTGTGTGCCTTGTGATCTTCAGAAGTCCCAAGAGCTGCTCTGTGGGGTTGACTGAAACCTGCGGAAGATGGTCCAGATTGTGCCAGTGCTTATGTGGTTCTCAGTTGCAAGCACTAGGAGGTGCCCTACTAGAGAGGTCCAGGCCTACGAAGCCTTGGCTATGCAAGGAGCTTAGATGCTAAGGGGAAGCCTGTGTTGCCCCATATATTCAAAGCTTCCTGAGGCAGATATGAAGCAGAGGCTGAAGCAGAGGATCCCCTTTAGAGAGATGTGCCCTGCTGGAGCAGGTTCTATTCACAGGCTCCTTCTATTTGGGTGAGAAGGGGGATGGTCCGAAGGCAGAAAGTCGCCAACGGAGAGCTTTGAAAGCTCTACAGCCCCCAGGGCGGACGGCCAGTGGAGGGGGGGTGAGTGTGGTAACTTCTGTTTCTGATCGTGGGGACTGAGGCCCTGTATCGCTGCTGGGTGACCCGCCCCGCCCCACTCTCCCATGCTGGTGCAAGCACTTATGTTAAAGGACTTTAAAATCAGCTCTTGTAACCCGAGGGCACTGGTGGAGAATTATTTTCTACCGTGATTGAGTTAAAGATCTTGTGCTGAATTTTCTCCTTCCCCGGCTCCTCTGGGCGGCGACGGCAACCAGAGGTGTAGAGTGAACTCCCAGCACCACGCAGACCATTTGGGGAAGGGCCCAATCTTGGGATGTGATGTCTGAGGGCTCAAGATGGCTTTTTTCACTGAGAAACCCGCCCCGCCCTCAGGGAGACGTCACAATGGCGGCCACCGCTCGCAAGGAGAGCTACAAGTTCGCTAATGTGAACAATTAATTCCCAGCACTTTATGCAAGATTATGTAAATTAAGAGACATCAGATCATGGAGTTAGCCGGCCGGGTTAGGGTGTTTGGTTGGGAAACTCGCTCCCTCGATCCGTTTCCGCCCTCTGGAGTAATTCCCCTCCCGACGGGTGTGGGTCATAGTGCCTCAGGCTCCGCTAAGATCTCCTTTATATTCCTTAATGGACCACGCTATTCCTTTGGAGTTAAAGAAATTAGCGGGGGATAATGTTCCCCCACACTGGGAGCTTTGTCCTACCGTGGGAAACCGAGTGCTCTCCTGCAGGGTGAGGTGATTCTCAGGAGCTTCACGGCGTCACTGAAGGTGGGGTGGACGCCATCTTGAAGTCTAAAATTGATAAATTTAACCTAACAACATTTAAAACCTTCACTTGATAAAAGATCCTATGAAGAGATTAGAAAACAAATTAAAATCTAGAGAAAATATTTACAAACCACGTATCTGACAAAAGTCTTATATCTAGAATATAAGGAACTCTCAAAACTCACCAATTAAGAAAAAAAGGCAAACCAATTTTAATGGGCCAGATATTTTTATGGTTTGGATATGTGATGTCTTCCAAAACTAATGTGAAAGATAATGCAAGAATGTTCAGAGGTGAAACTATGAAATTATGAGCGCTCATAACCACTGATTAGATGGTTAACTGAGTGGTTGACTGTAAGCAGATAGAATGTGACTAGAGCAGGGGTTGTGGTTTGGGGTTTAAATTCTGTCTTTGGTGAGCAAAGCTCCCTCTCTCCTTCCTCGTGTTCATATTCTAAGCTGCTGTCCTCTGTCACACCCTTCCACCATGATGTTCTGCCTCACAGTTATGGAGTTGGCCAACCATGGTCAGAACCTCTAAAACCATGAGCCAAAATTAAATTCTCCTTCTCCACATTGTTCTTGTCAGGTCTTTTGGCCATAGCAATGAAAAAGCTAACTAAAATAGATATGAACAGACATCTCACCAGAAAAGATGGAAAATAAGCATTTAAAAGATATTCGATATCATTTGCCATCCGGGAAATGCAAATTAAAAGCACAATGAGGATTCACTATGCACCTGTCAGAATGACTAACATAAAAATAGTGTTAATTCCAAATGTAGAACCTGGGTCAGTCTTACATTGCTGATGGGATATGAAATGATTTTTCCACTTTAAATTATAGTTAGGTAGGAAGTTTTCTAAAGCACTGAACATGCACTTACCATACAGACTAGAATTGAACTCCTGTGCATCCATCCCAGAAAAATGAAAGGTATATTCACATGAATCATGCACATGAAGTTATTTTAGCCAGGTTTCTCCAGAGTAATGAGAGAGAGAAAGGGAGAGAGAGAGAGAGAGAGAGTGTGTGTGTGTGTGTGTGTGTGTGTGTGTCTGAAGGTGGTAAGGAGGTCTGTTTTAAGGAACTGGGCTGGCAAATCTAAGATCTGTAGGACAGGCTGGCAGGCTAGAACCACAGGGAAGAGTTGATTTCATAGTCTCGATTCCAAGGCATTTTAGAGGCAGAATTCTTTCTTCCTGAAGAATTTCAGGATTTTTCTCTTAAACTGGATAAGACCTTCCACATTATGAAGGGTAATCTAATCAAACCCTACAGATTTCAATGTTAGTTATACTTTTAAAATGTGGGGCTGCGGCAGTGGCTTGGCGGTTGCAGCACTTGCCTTGCATTTGAGTTCAGACCCCAGCACCATGTACACAACAATGTCAGAGGAACGAAAGTCACATGAAAAACTAAATAAAAATTGCTTCTCTCTTTCTGTCTCTCTGTCCCTCTCTCTCTTTAAAAAAAAATACCTTCATGGCAATATCAAGACTGGAAACGACTAAAGTGCCCTTTAATGACTACACCAACTGTGGTACGTCCATACCGTGGAATACTATTCAGCAATGAAAAGAAAAATGCTAGGCATGGTGGTGTACACCTATAATCCCAGCTTCTGGAGAGACTGAGGCAGGAGGATTCCAAGTTTGAGATCAGCCTTGGCAATGTAGCAAGGTCTTTTCCCACAGTAAAAAAACAAATAAACTAAGAAGGCTGGGGATGCAGCTCAGTGGTAGAGTGCCCCTGTATTCAATCCCCAGTATCATTAAAAAAAATTAAATATCATTAAAAAAAACAATTGATGTATACAACACTTAAAGGAATCTGAAAGGCAACAACTTGAACAATTCTCAAAGGCACTCTGTTCACATGTATTATATAGAACTATTGAGAATGTTGAGCTCCATTTCAAGAATCTATGGGCCTCTGTTTCTCCAAAATCTTTAAAGCACTAATTCATAGTCAGCCCCATTGCAGAATTGCAGACACCAAAAAAAAAAAGCTTCTAACCACAAATTCATATTACACAAGTCTATCCCATTACCTAGAATCATCTGGTGTTAACTCTTCAGTAATTGCTGTATTATACAGTAGGACCCTGCTAAAATGGAAAGGTCTCCCTTTGCCGAGCTAAGAGTAGCCCTTAACAAGATCCTTTACAGTCAAGAAACAGTAATTGAGTCCCTCTTTCATGCCACAAGTTACATCTACAAAATCCTTGTGTTAACATTTTGAAGGTGCTGACCCTGTTTCACATGCGTCAAAGTGAAATTCTTTCCCAGCCAGGCAGAGGCTAGAATGAAATTTGCAGGCGGTCCTCATTGCCGTGAACCACAGGGCAACCTTTGCCAAGTATAAAACAAAATCATTTGCAGTCTCCAATGCTGCATTAATACCTCATTCAAACCTACAGCTCTATGGCTGCTGGAGGACAGAAAAACAGTGGAGCATGGCCCAGCTCGAATCCAGCTGCAGGCACAGCTTTGGAACTGTTATGTAAGGACCGCCCACTGTTTCTGGCTCCTGTGTATGACTGGGACTCTGCATCTGTGGTGACCTTGCTGAGGCTGTTCCCCTGGCTGGCCCCAGTGGGGTTCGGTTGACCCAGGGTGCCCTGGATGCTTCTCTCCTGTACCCGTCATTTCCTATTCACCTGGGGAGGAAGGCAGAGGATTTCATTCTGACAACTTGGTGTTTGGCTTGTTTTGAGATGGCAGAAGCCAAGGAGTGAAATTGGTCTGCACAAGGCCATTGAGAGATACCAATCAGCAGGTGCAAAGAGAGATGGACGAGCCTAGACAACAAAGAATCCAGTTCAGGTCTATTTCTTACATGCATTGTGAACTGCAGTAAGGACTATTAACAGTGGCAAGCAGAGAGGGGGTTAGTTTTTCCATTAGTAAAACTTAGCTGCCAAGAAGGATCAGCATTCAAGGATTGTGTTCAAAGGAACCACCATGATTAAATTATGAGTACATACTGGAATCCAATTACAAGGTTAACATCAAATGTTAGTTCATTTTATGATCAAAATCCTAGGTGAGCATTCTGAAAAAATGTAAGATATGTACACACATTTACATATCTTGTATGTGTCTATATGATTCCCCAATTAGATTCTAAGTTTCTTAACAGTGGGACCAAGTTATGGAACCAGCCAAGGTGTCAGTGAACAGATGAAGGCATAATGAAAATGAGGCATAAATTCTTTATTTTGCTTTTCACAGTAGCAGGGATTGAACTCAGGTCCCCCCACAGACTTCTACTCCTAAGCTGCATTCCCAGTCCAACAAAATGTGGTATGCATACTGTTGGAGCAGGTCCAAAAATGGCTATAGTTAGGCTCCCTTGCTGAGACTTCCAATGGGCTATGGTGTTCTCTTATACTTTTAGTAAGTTGCCAAGGCTGGGAAATGGCTATGTTGTGGTTAGTGTGTAGTCAAGTTCGGATACTCTGGTTCGGTGTCCAAGGTCAGAAACAGGAACTTGTAAGCCTGGGCTCGCTGAGGTAACCTGTGGGCAGTGTGCCTTCTTTGTTTGAACTGCACTTTAAAAAGGGCCTATGAGAAGGGCTCGGGGCTGCTGGCAATAGGCTGTGACCACTTCTGAATGAAAATGAACAATATTTCCTCTGTGCCTCACATCTTCTTTCAACTACTGGATCCTCGAACCTTGGTCCCCAGGCCTGAGCCTTCCCCTCACCCATATATATTCACAACGGAGTTTTATTCAGCCATAAAAAAGGAAAAAGTTTTGTCATTTGAGGATAAATGGATGGAACTGGAGAACATCATACTAAGTGAAAGGAGCCAATCTCAGAAAGGCAAGTGTCAAATATTTTCTCTTATATGCACAAGCTAGAGAGAGAAAGAGGGAAAGGGGAGAAACGATAGAGGAATAATACACAAGGGGGAGGAAAATCTCTAGAAAATAGACGGGAGACCAATAGAATAGAGAAAAGGAATTGAGAGAGTAGGAGTGAAGCAGTCATTTTAAGATCAAGTCAAATTCTCTGCTTCCACTGGTGAATGGAGTTTGGGCTGGCTGCAGATCTCTGCAGCCAAAATAACCTGTTTTAGTGTTAGCAGCTCTACCTGGTTAAAACTGGGTTTTTCTGCTACTGGTGAGCAATGGCTTCAGCTCTGGGTGTCACAGCAAACCACAGTAATTCGGCACCAATTTTCTTCTGGGTTTTTAATCTCACAAATTTGAAAAGTAAAATCCATGGACAATCACAGAAGGGAAGAGTAAAAGGAGTAGGATTTATTTTAAGGAAGAGAAGAGATAGAACCTCCGCAATGCAGAGAGGGACCTGAGAGCAGGATACCACTTTGGTTTTCTAGCTCAGGCTTTACGTTGGTTTTGGGTATGAGCATCAGTTAAGATTTATGTAAAACAGGCATTGAAAATGAGTACCAGAATCATTGCTTAAATCAGGCATTTAGAAGAGATGGCAGAGTCATTGGTCAAAATCTGTGCAGAGCAGGCATTGGAAAGATACCAAATCCTTTCTAGTTCCCATTTGTGTTCATCTCCACTTTCCAGTTTTCCTTCCTCTGAGGGAGGGAAAAAAAGAAGTTAGTCTCACAGGTGAGCCTCACAGTCTTTTCTTTTTGTTTATGTATATATTCTGAAAATTAGATTTACCCCCTAGAGTCTCTCCTAATATCCCACCCTTACCCCTCCCCTCTCCCCCTCTCCCCATTCCTTCCCAATACATCTCTATGAACACCTTAGGTTGTGTGTCACTACACCTTTGCTGGGTATAATACATGAGAGTTGACCACCTTTCACATTGGCCAGGGTCTAGCTCCAGCCTCCACAGATGAGTGAAGACTTGTGACCCTTGACCTCTGGGTTAGGCTAACTTCACTCAGTATGATTTCTTCCATAGCCATCCATTTACCTTCAAAGGCTGCAATATCATTGTTTCTAATTGCTGAGTAGAACTCCATGGTATATATGTACCACAGTTTTTGGATCCATTCACCCAGTGAAGGGCATCTGGGTTGTTTCCATAATTTAGCCATTGTAAATTGAGCTGTTATGAACATAGATTTTGCTGTGTTGCTGTAATGTGCTGATTTTAAATCCCCTGGAAAAATACCCAGGAGAGGAATAGCTGGTTCGTCCTTAATTTTTTGAGGAGCCTCACAGTCTTTTGCATTTAAAGGCCTTACCGATGCCCACTAATCTCTCTCTGCTGGTTAGCTTCCAGGTGTAGTTAAATGGAACCCATTATCTTGAATACCTGGCCACTTTACTGTCTATTCTTTTTTTATAAAAACAAAAGAGAGAGGGACAGTGAGAGAGAAGAGAAAAAAAGAGAGACTCAAATTTATTTAGTTTTTCACATGGCTTTTGTTGCTCTGAGATATCATTGTGTATGTGGGTCCTGGGGTTTGAACTCCTGTACTCACCCATGCCAGGCAAGCGCCGCAATTGCTGAGCCACCGCTCCAGCCCCTTTACTGTCTAGTCTGATCTCACTCAGGAGGAGGGAAGTAGCAGGAAATGAAATCTACCATTTCTAGATATGGTATGAATTTACTACAATGAATAATGCAGTAATTAAAATAACAATAGTACAGGGGAGATCAGTAGAGTAGAGCAAGCTGATCAGGGGATGGAAAGGGAAGGTACTGAGGCATGAGATTCATCAAATGATGCTATGTGCACGTAAGAGTAATGAATCCCACTACTAAGTATTATTATAATGCACCCATTTAAAAACTTGTAAAGATGAAAAAAAAGTGGGACCTCTATAATGTCTCATCTAGTTTGCTGCATGGGCTAGCATTCAATAAATTAGAGAAGGAAACTAACATTAACTCACTACCTAGTCCTTGTACACATGCAAATTCATCCACTATAACCCTCACAAGGCCCTTAGCACAATTTGTTATCTGCAAATGTGAAAAGATGCTCAGAGTTTGAGAGACATGCCTGAGGACTTGCAGACCATAAAAATGAGGACCAACATTCAGATACAAATCAGTGTCTGACTGTAATGTCCATGTTCTCTCAACAGCACCATCCAGTCTCCCAAATATTTATTCATTTAATCTGATTTTAAATGTGTGCAAAATTGGGCATGTGTGCATGCTTAATGTGTAAGATAACCAAAGCAAATCTTTACTGGCCCACACACATTGAAGAACGTTTGTCTTGTTTCATCAGTAGTGAGGATTAAACTAAGCTATATCTCCAGCCCTTGATATATTCTTATCTATCATTCTAATGATACAAAAAGACTCTTAAATGTTTTCTAAATTAATTAGACCTGTGCACTGTATCCTTTTTGCATTAATTGGAAATGAACCATCCAGGTACAATAACTTTATGGAGAAAATAATTTTCCTACAGTGCTTAAAATGATATTGGTAACAGTGAGGGAAGAGTGGAGAAAGGGAGAGAGAAATCAAGAGAATGAAAGAAAAGTTGATTCTGTACTGGCTGCAGAAAGGAACTTCATCCAGATTTAGAGTCCCATTTCCAATTACAGAAATATTTTGGTGATGTCTTATACCTTATAGTACATTAGGGACTTTGTATTGAAGGAGGAAGGTTATCTGTATTAGCAACAAGAAGTTACAAGCCCTACCCTCATGTATTAGTCAACTTTTTTTGTTACTATCACAAAATACCTGAGAAGTTGTTTATAAGGTAAAGAGGTTTATTTAGTTCTGGAGGTTGAAAGTCTGAACAGCATAGCCTAGGCTCTGGAAAGGGTCATTGTTTGCTGTGTCACCTCCTGGCAGATAACATTAGTAGATCACATAAAGAAGGATAACATCTCAAACAGGAAGCCAAACAGCTGGGTGGGACCAGTCTTGCTTCTTTCATAAAACCCTCTTGCAAGAACTAACCAGCCACCCATGAGCAAACACTTCAATCCCTCAAAAGGGAAATGCCCCAAATGACTCAGAGAACTCCCAATCGTCCCCACCTCTTAAAAGTTTCCCCATCTCCCAACACCACCACACTAAGGCCCACGCCTCTCAAACATGAACCTTTAGTGGAACACACAACATCCTAACCACAGTACCCCTTGCAAAATTTCTATTTCCACTTACCAAGAAATTCCAGAAGGTATTTTTTAATGAAGAAGAAATATAAAACAAAACAAAAACTAGAGTAGAGTTACATTAGCGCCTACAGGTAAGAACTATAAAAGTAAAATAACTCTCACAGGTTCTTAGTTGGAACAGACTCCTGTTATAAAAAATAGACCAAGAAACTAAAACAAATAAAAGCATATTAGCATGTAAATTTCATATACACATAGGGAACCCCCAGAGGATGAGTAATTTTCCTGCAGGTGGTTTTGAATTCCAGCTTATATAGCATCTTCAAGAAAGAACAGTGAGGGGCTGGAGTGGTGGCTCGGTGGTTGTGGTGCTTGCCCAGCATGCACAAGTACACAGGTTCAAACCCCAGCAGCCACATATACAACTAAGTGTCAGAGCAAAGAAAGACATGTGAAAAACTCAATAAAAATTGATTCTGTCTCTCTCTCTCACTGTCCTTCTCTCTTAAAAAAAAAAAAAAAAAAGAACAGTTTTAGAGAGGTGACAAGACAAAGGAAAAGGACTGAATCTCTGCAGGTAGTAGCTTGAGGAAAGGCCAGCACCCAGCAGATAAAGGACAGTTAGTAAGTTTGTTGGTATAAATTCCTGTAGTACAAATGGGGCATGGTGGCATATGCCTGCAATCCCAGCGGTTCTAAAGGCTGAGGCAGGAGGATTGCAAATTTGAGGCCAGCCTCAGCAATTTAGTGAGGCCCTAAGCAGCTCAGGGAGACCCTGTTTCTAAAGAAAAAAGTAAAAAGGATTGGGGATGTTTCTCAGTGGTTAAGAGCCTCTGGATTCAATTCCAATACCAAAAAAAAAATTATTTTAGTGTCACCTCCAGGCCAATAAGGTTCCAAAGTGATCTTTCATTGATTGACTTTGGCTCTCCCTATAAGAAAAAAAAAATCTATACCCTCATTTCTAGCAAACGGAGGGAAGGCATTGAGCTCTCTATATCTGCATTAGAAATAAAGTGGTGCCTACAAGGAATCCGACACACCACCCAGAAGTAGCCCAGCAAGGCAAAATTTCCTCCTGCAAATGAGGTGTGCTACTGAACAGAGTCGCAAGCAGGCGCACTTGGGAGGACAGTCCACCTGCTTTTCATCCCTAAAGCAGCCCTGCTCCGTGCTCTGAGAGGGATGCTGGTTTGGTGGAAGTCAGGTTCGTGTCCTCCCTAAGTCAAGGGACATCAAGGCCAGCATAGGAGACAGATTTTATTTTAAGGAAATAATAGAAAGCAGAGCAAAGAGACAGAGTATAGGGAGCAGAATGGGAGAAGGGGGCCTCAGAGCCAGGGCCCTCTGGAGCCAGTGCGAATACCTCTTCTTATATTCCCTCAGTTGTCTCTCTTCCCCACACCTAAGGGCCTGGGCTCTGAAGTCCTGGCCTTTGATCTGTGACCTCCCCTCCCCACTGAGCATCTTTATCAGTGGGTCTGTTTGTGTGCCCAGGGCAGGGGGATGTCATGTTGATATGCTTATGCTTATCTGGACCAGCAAGGTCCTGCTCTTTGTCCTCTTGAAGAAAATGGACCAATTTCCTTTATATCAACCCCAAAATTCCAAATATACTGACTGCCTGGCTTTTTGCCCTAGCTCAATAGGAGGAACTCGGAGAAACAATCTATGCAATTGGTTTTAAAAAAAATATGCCTTTATCTGTTCCCACCTCCCTTTATTCTCTTGTGGCAGGAAAGTCTTCTTGGGGTGAATAGTTCTGACAAATAAGTGGCTCTTACTTCTTTACCTAAGTTACTATTTAACAGAGAGATTCCTATCTCTGGTGGTTAAGCCTGCCCCTTTGCCCACCTCCTGTTTGTCCAGGGCTGTTCAGGTGCATGGACTTTGGATCTGCCACATCCACAGACTATGGTGCTATTGTGTAACTTTCCATTCTGCTCTATTTCCCCTCTGTCTTCCTTTCTTCCCAATTTTACATTTAAGTCTAAATATACATTTTGAAAATGAACCACCAGGGGGCTGGAGCGGTGGCTTAGCGGTTTCGGCGCTTGCCTGGCAGGCACGAGGACCCGGATTCAAACCCCAGCACCACGTACACAACTAAGTGTTGGAGCAACGAAGGCCATGTGAAAAACTAAATAAAGTTGTTTCTCTCTTTCTCTGTCTCTCTCACTGTCCCTCTCTCTTTAAAAAAAAAAGAAAGAAAGAAAGAAAAGAAAATGAACCACCAGACTTTCTATTTCCCATATCTGCTTCTTCTTAATTGACTCAACAATACTTTATATTTTGGAGCAGTGTATTCTGCCCCTACAAGACAGAACTAATATAAAATATTGCATGAATTGCGTTAGCTGCTGAAAACTTTGAACTTTACCTGAGCCCTGTGGTCCTGGGAAACACTGATGGGCAAGAAATACCACCACCACCCTTTTGCATTTTGGGAAATGGCTTACTGCAAACACTAGCTACATATGATTTATAGGAGACCCATAAGTGACCCCTGTGTCAACCTATGATAAGGCCAGATACCTACCTTACAAATTCCCATTGCTGTCTTAAAAAATGATCAATCTGGGGGCTGGAGCAGTGGCGTGGCAGTTAGGGCTCTTGCCCAGCATGTGCAAGACAGGCGTTCAAACCCCAGCACCACGTACACAACAATGTCTCAAAGCAACGAAAGTCACATGAAAAACTAAATAAAAATTGTTTCTTTTTCTCTCTCTCTCTCACTGTCCCTCTCTCCTTTAAAAAAAAAAATCAATCTGTTTTCCTGTGCTGGACCAATCTGGACAAAACACCCACTAACTTGGCTTGACCGAACTGTAGAGGTTTCTCCTTCCCCAGATCCCTGAACTTTGGCCCACCCTTGAGCTTTGGTCAGTACCGGAAGCTAAAGGAAACACTGGAACTCAGAACAAAACCCCTACTACAGCCCCTTCTGAGAATCAGGGGCCAAAAAAAGAAATTTTCTGCTCAACTGCCCAGTCACATCACTTGGTTCTCCCCACACCTGCTTCCTCCCAGCCATGTTTACTCTTTGCTGCAAAAAATAATTAAAAAATAGGATCCTCCTTCTGTGTGACCTTTGAGAAACTGGTAGAATGGAAGATCATATGATCAGAGCATTCTATTGCAATAGTTCTTGCCCCTATTGCAATCAATATTCCCTCCCCCCCAATTGCAATAGCCTTTCCAGTCTTTCCTTACTAAGTCCAAATTTTTCTTTTTGATACAGCCTACAGATAGTTTCTAATACTTTTTAGAACTATATTTCTTCTCTGTTGTTTGCTGTTATTTATGATTCTCCTTTTATGAATTTTAAGTATTCATCCCTGAATCAGAAGCCACATGGGCAGAGGGATCAAATCCTTTAAGGGTATTAACAAGTTTCCCACATACCTCTTAGGTTAGAATGGAAATGAACAGGTAGGAGGGCTGCTTGGATATGCAAACACCTCTAGATAATCAATTCTATTCTAATATCACGCTGACTGCAGAATCACAGCTTCAGGGGCCTTTTAATTCACTTCCAGCTAAAGCCTGGGGTGCCAGTGCATAACAAAGAAAAAAGAAGAAAGTAGATAAAACTAAAATATTTCATCAGATCACAGCAAGTCAAAAGCCTGGCCAACTCCAAACTTCACAGAGCATCTTTGTCTTCTTTTTCCTGAACTGGCCCAAATTAAAGGTTTCCAAATGTTTACAAAGTATTCACTTTGTGTTCTTGCAAACATTTACGTTTCCTTCTGAGATTCAACGATATTATTTTCAAAAACAAAAGTGAAGATATTTGGACTGTCGAAAGTTTTTTGAAATGTGAATTTAGTAATAGACAAAGTTAGAAATAAGTTTAGAAATGGTAAATCACACTTTAACTATGCATATTTAATGAGCCACTCACTGAAATCATACCTAATGTTAAACATCCAGGGTGCATGGTGTCCACAGTCATAGAGCATATTTTCTGGTTTCTTGTCTTGAGGTTTCTGGTGCACACTGTCCTAGTTAGCAGGATCAGTAATATGCTGAGAAACGTTTAACAACAAGCTGTAGGGGAAGAGAATAGAGTCAGATGTGTAGCACTTTCCAGTTTCCATGGTATAAATACTCTCACAGTGGCTGATTTCAAACTACCAAAGTGACTGTACCTGGAGCTGAGAAAGAGATGTTCAGTAACACACCATTACACATAGCATTTCCACCATATGGATACAATAGATGTAAATAAACTCAAGAACACAGAAACCAGTAACATACAGTGAGGTAACAGAAAGTGATGACTTTTGATGAGTGTATGTTACTTTGTTTTTAATATCACTTTTAAATTCATAGCTGCTTTACTCACAATCATCAAAAAAAATGGAAACAATTCAAACATCCTTCATCCAGTAAATGTAAAATAAAATGTGATACATCCATAAAATAGAACACCATTGGAAAGAAGCAGCATGTATAAATCTCAAAGACCTTATGCCCAGTGAAAGAAGCTTTTCTTCAGAGGTCACAGGATACATTATGACATTTGTTACTCCTTAGGAAAAGCAAACGCACAATAGAGAACAGATCAATGTGTTCCAGAGGTTGGGGTTGGATGGGGTTTGATTACAAAGGGGAAGTGTAGCGGAATATTTCAGGGTGATGGAATTGCTCTGTGCTCTGATTGTGACAGTGGTTAAATTATACATGAGTCAAAACCTGTAAGACTGCACATCAAAAAAATTAATTTCATGGTATTTTTAAATAACTCCCCAAATATTAATAAGTACACCCATAATAAAATATATACCCAAATACATTTCTCTTTAAAAAGTGCTGTATAAGAAATTTCCTATCTAGATTTCTGTTTTGAAAGGCTTTGCCCTACTGTTCTCTGAGTCTGTTTTTCCATCTGTAAAACAATAACATCATTGTAGAGCAATGATTTTTCAAGCATCTCCCTCTCCTCCCCAAATCTGTGTCCCTGGACCTCCCTCTGTGGAAGTGGGTATGTTTAGAGAGAAAGGATCTTCCTCCTCCACTGGGCTCAGGACCCATAGCTTTAAGTCAGAGTCTCTGTACATCGTCTTTCCGAAGACCTCCAGATTAGAACAGTTGATCTCAAGCTGTGTCCCCAGGCACACGGAGAGTTCCAACAATCTCCAACACCATGGCCTTCTGCTGAGGCCATCTTGTCTGTCCCTTGGGCAAGGGCCTCTGTGAATCCTAGTAGCTAGCCAGACAACCGTGCTGTCTCGCGGTCCATGATTCTAAGCAAGACAACTGACAAAGAACTGTCTCCTGGCTCCTTACTTTACAACCATTGGATTCGCATGGACTAAATACAATGAGGATTCTGAAAGGCTGCAAAGTCTTACTAACTGGAACTGCCCTCCAAGCTTGTGCCATGTGCCAGGCACACAGCTAATGTTCAGTTAGTCCTCAAAACGGCCCTGAGAGAAGGGCCATCATTGCTGTGACAGGTGAACCTCTGAGAGGCCCCAAGTCACATGGAGTAGAGGTGACAGAGGTGACAGCCCCACAACCCCAGTGTTCCCAGCCAAAGCCTCAAGAGGAAACCCTGAGGACTGACATCAGGCCTACTGTTTCAGCACACGCCACAGAGAAGACCAATGCCACCTTTCCTCAAAGGCAATGGGATATAGCCAAATGTACCCAGAGACTGACACCTTGCACAGAGATCTAAAGACCTTTTTTTTTATACTGGAAGGCTTTCTTTAAAAACTATCTTACCCTTAAGTTCAATCTAAAACTACTAGAGTTGGGTAGCTCTGATTCAAAATGGAAGCAAAGGGGTTGGGGATTTAGCTCAGTGGCAGAGCGCTTGCCTAGCATGCACAAGGCCCCGAGTTCAGTCTTCAGCCTTGAAAGAAAGAAAAAAGAAAGAAAGAAAAGAAAATGGAAGCAAAAGTGGCCTGAATCTCTCAGAGCTTTTATGGTACAATATAAAGGTCACTTCTGCCCTTACTTACCATTAACATGAGCCATACAAAGGGTGCCATAATGCCTTAGTCTCTGGCTTTGGGTTCCGAAGAATGAAGGAGGATCCTGACTTGTTCCTAGGTGGCTGGCCAGCCTGGGAGAGGGCTGCAGGATTCCAGGTCTGCCACGTGCCGTAGGTCCTACTAGCATGTCCACCTGAGTGGATTCCACCAGCCTTGCCTTCTCCCTGACTAGGCCTCAGCCCTCATGCCTTGCTACTTCCAAAATAGGAAACATTTTCACCATCTCATATTTAGTGAGTTTTATTCTTCAAAGATAAGGATTATAAAACCTGTAGTAATCCTCTCTTTTCTCTTGTCCTTATAAATGACACTGTCTGGTTTTCTGTATCTACAAAAGTAGAGTGTTCCAGTTCAGATACTGGTGTACATTGATGGCAGACCAGCCACTTTGACCCTGGAGACAGGACTGACCAGGATGTCTCACAGTTTAGCTCAGATCAAACAGACTTCTTTCTCATGGACATCAGGGATCGCACCCCTTGGGGAGTTGACCTTGTGTGTAGTGTTCTTGATAAACTGTTAGACCCAGCAGAGAATGTGTGGCTTCCAAGGGTAGTGGTTGGGCAGGGTGATGGATGCCTGGCAGAGGTATCTGGTACTTCAGTAGATTGGCAAGGTACAGGTGGGACGGCATCTGACCCTGCTTCATCTCCACATAGTGGGTGTGCTCCACACTGGGGCCAAATAAGTTGTGATGGCACAAAATGGACACTTGGCCTCAGGCACACACACATAGTACTATCCTCCTAGAAGGTGTTCCCACCCCGCCAAGACTTTGATGACCACTGTAATCTGGTGCTGGACACCCTGAGCTTGTAGCTGACAGTTGTCCTTTTGCTGATGTACAATCTGCTGGTGATCTCTGAGAGGACCTTGGCTGATGAACTGAACCAGAGAGACAGAGCCAGCAAGAAATGTAATGAGCATCTTTCTGCTGGTCTGAGTCCCCAGAAAACTTCTGACTATCAGTAGGCAGTTGGTTCAAGATGTAACCCACCTGACTGCGAAGGAAGGGGCTGAGGTCATGGCCTCAGAGTTGCAATTCCCAGTGGCCAGTGGCCTGTGATCAGGCTTCCATGTAAGCAAGAATCAGCTATGCCTGGTCTGGCAGAAATCCCCTACTTGAGCTCCGTGCCCAGCCCCAGCTCACCTGATCACCTGCCAGTGATTTCACCCAAGCCACTCCAGCCCTCAACAGGAAGTGTTCGTTGAATTTTGTTAAGCTGCTTTAAATAAAATTTGAATAATTTCCTCCATATTTCTTAAGACATCTGACGTGTACTTGCTGACCTCCGCTAAACACAAACAGAAGAAAATCCATTCAGTCTACTGTATTAGAAATTAAATTCAGAACAAAAGTTATTGAAGTAAGAGTTGTTCACATTGGACTGGATCCTAAAGAAAATACTCTCTGGAGAACTTTAGATTGGGTACATTCCAGTTATCTGGGACATGTCACTAAGGACTTTCCAAATAGCTCCACAAGATTTAGGACCCTAAGAGCAAATGGAGGGCTACCAAAAACCAATCCAGAAGTCAGAGGAGAATGTGTCCTCAGCTACCTGGAAGGTTTTACAGATATTTCAAAAGAAATCATAATATAAGTAAATATTCCCATTGACTAATGACTCTCAAGATTATAGATAGCCACTAGCTTGACATTTATGTTCTTAATATTTAGGATTCATGATTCACCAAACCCCAGCCTAGAAGCTTCAGAAGGAGCATGAACCTGCCAACACTTCAGTTTTGGACTTCTAGCCTCCAAAACTGTGAGAGAAAAATATTCTGTTGTTTTAAGCCACACACTTTCCAACTGGTCACACAGACCTAAGCAATCTGCTGCCAAAACTAGGAATGGTAAATCCCAACACAATCATCTTACTGGGAAAATGAAGATCCAGTGGGCCAATGGCTAACCAAAGGTGACATAGAAACTGAACTCTTGTCCCTCCTCATGCCTAGCCTACTTCATTCTAACCAAGTTCCTTGAGCATAGCTAATAAAAGACAACCTGAGGACTGTAGTGGACACCTCATAAGGTTTATTGTCCTCTTTAAATAATTTTATGCTGGATGGCTGAAGGCCGAAACTGCCATAAGCAATTCTGCCCATCACTCTGACTTTGAAGGCTGATAAAGTGATTCATTTAGGCTGCTGTTCAATTGGAATAACTATTCAGTGTGGCATTAGGATATGACACAATATTTGTGTCTGGGCATAGATATTGGCAGGAGAGAAAGAGCATCAGTGCTTTGATGTTGCTGTTCAAAGACTCAGATGATTATTAAACCCTCCTTGGATAGAAAGATCAATGGTGGATCATCAAGAAGCTTGACATATAACTTTGAAGTGAGTGGTTTCCCTGCACCTCAAACAAGTGTCTTATCGGGTCCTCAATGATGGCCAAGATAAATTGCCAAAAAAAATGGAACATGAGTAATTTATAAGAGTAATTAGCTAATATCTTTGGTCTGAACAGATGTCCTCCCAGTTAAGATGCCCTTCCAACAAGATGACTTTGCTGACCTAGATTTTTCAGCATAATAGTCCCAATTACTTCATACCTATATGAATGCAAATTTTCATTCATATTCAGAATAAATCTCTACCTTTTAGATATAACCAGTCCTTTGCTAGTTAAAAGTTCCTATCCCCTTTTCTGATAAAGAAATTGAAGAGTCAAACAAGGAATTCTGCTCTGCTATTAGAGAGAACGATATCATGGCATTTGCAGCCAAATGGATGGAGATGGAAAAAATTATGCTAAGTGAAATATCCCAAACTCAAGAGACTAAAGGGCCAAATGTTTTCTTTCATATGTGTAAGCTAGAATATAATCAGGAAACAGACTGAAAGCAGGCTAAGCTAATAATAACCTCAACATGGGTGAATTTTTACACAAACGGGGGAACCTTTCCTATGTCACTGGGGGATGAAGGGAGCGAGGGCAGGAAGGAGGTGTAAATAAGAGGGATATCAAGGTAGCTGGAGGGAGGAAGTAGGGGGGTTATCAACCCAATGGGGGATCTTCGACTTCCATGAGAAGCCGAAGTAACATGGGGTAAAGTAAGGGAAACATAGGATGAGGGGAACCGAAAGGGAGGAAATCATGACCTGGCATCAGCCTTGGCTTGCCCTGTCATTATGCATGTGATCATGATTATGCAGCAACACTTCCCAACTGAGACTATATATAGAACAAATATAAAAACAAGTACACTAAGCTTTCAAACACTGCCTCAAAGGGGCTCAAATTCTCAACAAGTAATCTAGTGCTGGAGTTTGGGTCTAAAAACTTGAATTACAACAGGGAGACCTCCCTGAGACACTAGAAGAGGAAATAGTAAGGTGGTGACCCTGGGAGATACTTAGAACCAGCAAAATCAACAGATCAGAATCCTAGCCTAAAGGGCTACTGTTGTATGTAAGTGAGAGGAAAATGTGAGGGTCATGACCCAGACAGAAAGAACTCCTGATAGAACTGGAAAAAAGCACAGAGAGTCCTAGACAATTGATTTTAATAAAACAAAATGTCAGTAAACTGAACTAGACTATCAATATAAGCTATTTTTCTTAATACACTGAGCCGATTTTTCTAGATGAAACTAAAAGGGTGATTTGAGGTCTGTCAAAAAAGTCTTCTCGGTTTATAAACCACTTGCCGCCTTAGCCAGTCACAGCTCCTGTTACTTCTGGTCTGTAAATGTGCCTGTTCTGCCCACAGCTCCATAAGAAACAGTCCAAGTGCACACACTATCCACTGTATCGCTACAGCTGATTGGATCAATAGTGGACACTTGACCCAAGACAGGGCAATCCATTGTCTAGGCAACGCCCAATGGAAATATGTCTTGGAGAATTTAAATTCTGCAATATCCCAGCTGTACTCAGTGGGTAGAATGTAACTAAACTACAGGACCAAGTGTCTGCACCATTTATTGCAGACAAATGTGTAAATGGAAGATCCAATCTGCAGCAAAAGAGAATGGAGTGGCATAAAGAACGAGGTAGATACTTGAGACATAGTCCAGGAAAGCGTGAGAGCAACAAGGGGCCATCATTGCCTTAGGTAACTGATACTGCAGCGATCCTCAGTCATTTGTGTGAAATACCTAAAGGTACTTTGTTTCCATGATGTTTATGTACCATTTCTTCAAATATCCTTTTGTCTAATTTTAGCCAGAGCAATATGAGTAGTCATTCCCCTAAATTATTCCTACTGTTTTCAGAAGTGTCCTAGGTGGGCAAAGCTGTCTTCGAAGAGAAAAATACAACCTTGGGGAAAGAGGAATGCTAAGAAAAAATAATCAAAATTGCACTCAGATAAAATGCATGCGAGTGTCTGCACACATCTGCATACGAAACACTACAAAATAGTATAGATTCGTTGGCATTAAAGGGGACGATCTTAACTATTGCCTTTGGGAAGGCATCAGTTAACTTTATCCACAATCACTCATAATGATCCCACATGCCACTGATACACATATCCCTTTGCATTTCATTTCTTATCCATCAAAATAAAGAAGAATATGCTGAATTTTACCTAAGGTAAAAGTGGTGATATCTCTCCATTTCTACAAGATGAATTCTAGATGAGAAAAGTTGAGAAAAATTTTTAAAAAAAGGAAAGTAGATCATTTTGTCCCTGAACTTTCAGTGGAAGGCAAGATTCAGAAAGGAGAAATAGACTGTAAAAGAACACTTTTTGATGCTTTTTGAGTACAACATGCAGAATTACAGTTTTTTTTAAATGAAAGCATAACCAGAGACCTGGATTACCAGATACACTTCTCTCTGGTTTTGACATGAAGACCCAAAGAAAATTGCTCTTAAAAAAAAAAAAAAAAAAATATATATATATATATATATTTAAATGACATTTTTAAAACCATACTGAAAATACAACCATACCAACAAAATAATCTGTAATAATTGGCTTTTTTTCCTATTTAGAGGAGAAAAAAATCTAGAATAAAATGAACATTGAACATCCAGCAGCGGTTTGCACAGAAGAGAGCAGTCTGGCAGGTTGTCATTGCTGATCTCGCACAGACCCTGCTGTCAGGATGGGTTAACACAAGGCAGATCTTCCAGGAGAAACCAGAACACTGTAATGACAATTCAAACCAGCCAGTGAAGAGCAAACTAGGAAAGAGAAAGTGATGAAGATTTTTCAGTGTATTTTCACTTATCAAAACATTTCCACTGCTTCAATGGAAAAGATGCCTTTGTGACTGATTTTATATGCTCTCCTTAATAGCTTATTTCATATATAGAAAAGGATTAAAAGGGGGATGGAGCAGTGGCTCAGTGGTTTCAGCGCTTGCCTGGCAAGCACGAGGACCCGGGTTCAAACCCCAGCACCACGTACACAACTAAGTGTTAGAGCAACTAAGGCCATGTGAAAAACTAAATAAAGTTGTTTCTTCCTTTCTCTGTCTCTCTCTGTCCCTCTCTCTTTAAAAAAAAAAAAAGCAAAGAAAAGGATTAAAAGTACTGCTATAAAGACTATAATAACAGCATGTCCAGAAAGAATTAAGTCTTGCTAACACTTATTTTTTCTGTAAAAGAGGCTGTTTGTATCAACTCTGGTTATCAGAATTTGAGTGCCGTTGGGAGGAAGGGTCCATTCATTATGGGTAACTAAATACATCTGGGGAGCATACTTAACTCTGTAGCAAAACATGACAAAAAAAATTGCTTGGGAAGGAAAAATCCAAACACTGAGAGGGAAACTGTACTATCTAGTACCAAGTACTTGATAGTAGTGGCTAAGCAAATCAGAGTCTAGCTACCAGTGGGGTGTGTAGACAAAGGAGTTAACCTCTCCAGGTCTCTCATATATAAAATAAGCATAAGATGACCTATCTTAAGAGATGTTGGAAAAATTAAGTAAACTGAAGTCTGTAAGTGACTTGTCACAGAGGCAATAAGTCCTGAATAAATTGAGGATCTGGTGGTAGTGATGATGATGACAATGACATCAGTTTGAAGCACCTCCTTATTATGAATCTAAACATGATATGTGCAGTTTAGCCTCTGCTCAAGTCTGTTCCAGGCATTTGTTGTCCCACCCTGCCACTATCCTTACCACTGCTATGTTTCTCAACTGTTTTTCAATGATGTTAAGTATGGGATGCCATGTTGTTGTATCAGGTTGTAATGTAACTCTATATACAGTTTTTATTCTTTGAACCTGAAAATATGTAAAATTTTCTTTAAAGAATTCTTAAAAATATTTTTCTTCAGGGCTTAGTGGTTATGGCACTTACCTGGCTTACACAAAGATGTGGGTTCAAACCCCAGCACCACATATAAACAAAGTGTTGGAGCAAGGAAAGTCACATGAAAAACTAAATAAAATTGATTCTCTCTTTCTCATTTATATATATATATATATATAAAATTGATTCTCTCTCATTTATATATATATATATATATATGAATTATATACATATATATATATATTTCTTCCCCTATTGTGCGTTGTAAATGTGACCTGCTTGGCTCACTTCCTAGAATGACCCAGGTTGATCTGTCTGAAGCTGCAATTCTTCAGACTCGACACCACTCTTTGAGTTCTTCGTCACATCAGTTCTTTAATGCAGTCGCATCCCAACTGGGGTCCAACTGAAAATAAATTCCCTAATTGTGCCAAAACCATGGTATTTCCTATATAACACCATTAAACATTACTCATGACCGTTCAATTACAGCGTGGTTACTGTGGCTCATCCTGTACTACAAGTATTGGGCTCAGGCAGTGGAAAAGAAGTTCTTGCTGAACTGAATTAAACTCAATTATGAAATTGAGCATGGGGGGCTGGAGCGGTGGCTCTGCAGTTATGACGCTTGCCTGTCATGTGCGAGGACACGAGTTCACACCCCAGCACCCTGTACACGATGAAGTCTTGGAGTAAAGAAGACCATGGGAAAAACTAAATAAAATTGATTCTCTTTCTCTCTCTCACTCACTGTCCTCTCTTAAAAAAAAAAGACAGAATGGAACAGTGCTCACTGTCCTTCTCTCTTTAAAAAAAAAAAACGACAGCATGGAACAGTGATTTTTCAGGAAGGTTCCCCACAATCTGCTTCAGCCTCCTGAGACCATGGCCGTTGCTTCCTTCATCCTGGAGCACCTTGATGTGAAAAATATTCAGTAGAAGAGCATAGCACCATATGGTTTATTGCTGGGAGCCAGCCCCAGCAACTCTTAGGGTCCCTGAAGGATGAGTGCAGTTGGTGCAGAGGAACAAGAATCTCTGGAGCAAGTTGCAAGCAGTCACAGCAAGCTGCTAGAGCAAAATGCTGTCTGTTCTTTATTATGATGTATTTTTATACAGGTAGCAAACAACACTTTCATTAACTGTTTCATTACATTTTGATTTCTTCAAATTTTCTTGGTAATCTCTGACCTTAACCATCAATACAACATACTTCCTGGACATATTAACCATGATGATCACACATTGACCATCTGTCTTTGTTTAGACCTAAGGTGACATTGTCTTTAAAGCTTAAACTTATATCTAATCTCATCCTATAATTAATGATGCCATATATTTCTAAGCATTAATTCTATTATCTTACTTAATATTCCTATGTCTAAAATATTTCTTATCTAAAACCACATCATATAAGATCTCACTAAGGGGAAATAGAAACTTAAGATTTTTCTAGACATAGGGCTAGACCATATACTATTTAAGTTCTAATCGCTGCATAGTTGAGACATGATCTATCTGGATAAAAAGGTCAATTTCCCATGAGGAATTAACTATATATGTAAGAATTTAGTAAAGACATACTTGACTACAGCTACTCCATCTTAAAGGAAATTACTTACTCTGAAGGTTAAATTAATATACTACCAAACCAACTTGTTATTGAATCCTAATACTTAATCCTAGGTCTAACAACCAATGTTACAGTAATATTATTGTACACTTATCTTGTAATCTAAAAAGTAGAAACTTATTCTGATAAAAAAATGTAATTAAAGGGTAGAAAAACATTCTTATTCTTCATTCCAGATACAATTAGAGCACTTAATTCTAAGATACGCTTATGTATGCTGTTTCTTTGTTCTTCTGTTCTACAACTCTAAGGTGGACCTAGTCTACCAAGTCTTTGTAAGAAAGGCAGGTGTCTACATCAGTCCATTTACCATTAATATTAACTATATGCTGACCAAACTCATTATAGACTCCTGTAAAAAAGGCAAAAGGGGGGTCAGTAGCTGGAGGGCCAATGTATTTGTTAACTTGAGCTGCTTGTGGTGGATACCAGAGGCATACTCCAATTTTATAGGCAACGTAAGGTGGTCCTTGTACAGTTGGAACAACGTATTTCTTATCAATAGTCTATATTTGTGCTTGAACTTCAGGGAGCTTTGGAGAGGTCAATAAGGGAGCCATCAACATAGACTTAAGACTGGAATTTTGTTTTCCAAGGCTACCACATGTGGTATTGCAAGGACCCTTCTCAACACTCTACAACACAGATTGAGTAATGTATTTCCCATGATATTTGGCATATTTTGAACCTGAATAAATTTCTAGGAAAAGTATAGCACATACAATTCCTACAAGACAGCCAATTCCTAGAAGGGATGGTTTTGGCAATCTCCAGAGCTGGCTTTGCCTAGCCCATCCCCAAGCCTGGAGTTTGTCAGACAGAACTTAGGTGACATTGCCTCCTGCAGTTTAGGCTGGTCTATTCCACAAGTTATGAAAAATGGGGAACAAAAACAAGAGCAGTTCTTCAGTCTTCCATTTCTAACATCACATGCATTTTTTACATGTTCACTGCCCTGGAATTATTCTATTCATAGAAAATTAAGCCCATCTCTCTAATCAAATGAGAAAGTAAATGTTTTCATGTAATGTCATCATTTTACATCCCCTTGGCTTCACAAATACGGTCCTCACTGTTCTCATATATGAATTATTCAAGGGAAGGGACCTCAACAGCTGATGGCTGGCAGTTTAGGTAGAATCCAATTATTCCTTAAAATTACCGTAGGCAGAAAAGTTAAACAGAATTTACTGGAGAAAGGAAAAGTTTACCTTTTTTGTCAAGATTTGTGATTCTTGTTTTATGCTCATTTATCTACACTCAGGAAGTTTGAGAGATACTTTCATAATAGGGTCTAGAAAAAACATAACAAATCCTCTTAATGTGACTTTAACCAAAAATGGCAGAAGGAGGCAGGGCAGTGGACCCATGCCAGAAAGACAACAGTTCTGGTGACATCTTATCTCACTGATCAAGTAAGGCAGACACAGTTAGAGCATCTGATATTCCACACCATGACCATGCTGAGTACAACCTCAGCACATGCAGAAGGAAGGACAACGGGAGATTAGAATAAGTGAGCAACAATAAATAATTATTAAAAATCTATGCTGTTGCCATATCTCCGAGGACGAGTGGCAAAGCTGAGATGTGCAAATCCAACAACCCATACAAATATATTTCCAAGTGTGTCAATGATTTGCTGGGTTTTCTCTGACCAGCCTTTAAAGGTGATTTGAACTCAGTTTCATTGTCTATAAAAAGAAAAAGTTAAATTGAATGACATAAAATTATATAAAATATGAGAGATTAAAATTATATAGGTAAATATATATTATCATTTGCTTCATTAACCCCCTATGACAAGGTAAATCCTAAGACAAAACTGTGAAGAATTATTATAAGTGAAAGCAAACATATGGTCGAATGTGGATGAGCAAAACAGAAAATTTACTTCGGCCAAAGGGCTAAAGAATGCACCCCCAGCGAAGAGATGAGGGGCTTTTAATTCCGACCAGATGCAATGCTGCCCTTCACTCTAATTGGAGGAGCTGAGGGGCACAGTTCTGTGCGACTGGCTGTGATTAGGCAGAGGCAGGTGCAAAGAGGGAGTAGGCGATGATTGGGAGAGTGGGGGTGGGGGTCGCAGCACATGTGGTGAGGGTCCTGGTGATTCAGCAAAGTTCACTGGAAGAGGATGGGTGAGTACCAGAAGGGGTCCTTGGAAAGAAGTGGACATATGCAGGTGGGCAGACACAGGTGAGGGAGATACTGTCTTCAAAGGGGGAGGGGGATCAAAAATGGAGGTAGTGGGTTATACATCACCATCTTTCAAGTTTGACAGACAAGACATACATCTTACAGAAAAAATATTCACTTTTAGCTTCTCTCATCTATTCCTGACATATCCATCAGCCCAGGACCCAACTGTCTTTACTCCCTCTTCCGGAGGAGTTACCTGGTAAATAGATGCTTAATGTTTACTAATAATGGGTTAATATGTAATTCTTTTCATGGGGTATTTGTATAGTAACAGAAGATAGTAGGAAAAGAAGTGTGTTAGCCCAAATGATAAAATTTCAAGCCCAGCAGTAAATCAATATAAAAAAATCAGGGACCAAGAGTGTTGCCTTCCAACTGCATAAATTTGATATTTGTGCACTACATGTGCTTTGAGAATTATAACTGCTTAGTTTTCTTAGGATTTACAAAAGGACAGCTCTATACTCTCTGGACACCCCTTTTATGAGTTGGCTATTACCACAAAATTGCTGAATAGCAATCAACCATGAAGTTCAATGACATAGAATAAAGAACAAGCATTTTTCACA
Source organism: Aplodontia rufa (assembly GCA_004027875.1). Lineage (NCBI taxonomy): Eukaryota > Metazoa > Chordata > Mammalia > Rodentia > Aplodontiidae > Aplodontia > Aplodontia rufa. The sequence goes on along the minus strand of PVKS010013041.1, from coordinate 1,562 downwards.
CATTGAGGGTTTCTGCTGATCTAAGCTAAACATGATGGTCTTATCTGGACTTCTCACTCATCTGCAGAGTGCCTACCTCATACATAATTTTTAGGATAGCTCTGCACTGTAAAACTTTATCATTCCTGGGCCCGGTGAATAAGTGGGCATGACTTTCCCATAGTGATGGCAACGATGAAAGAGCATAAGGGTATTACATCAAAACACTAAAAGGTTAAGGTCAGAAGTGGCACACAATCATTTTAACTACACTGAAAGCAATATAATCAAGTCCAGAGTCATAGTTGTAGGTGCTGAAAATTTATATGACAAGGTGTATGGACAGAGGGAGCACATACATATATATATATTTATATCAGGTGAATTTACCCAAACAAAATCATCCTATAAAAGTGAATAGACTCTTGTAAGATTCTTAACATTGTTCATGAAGTAGAATATTATATGAAGATCAACAACTATAATAAATTAGATGCACTTTGCTTTTATAACTAAAAATAAAATAGAACTCACCTTATCTAACTCCTTTTTACAAAAGTAGAATTCCAGAATTTTATAAATTTAATAAATTCTTCATTGATTAAGATGTTTATAGCTTTTAACTGTAATAAATAATGTTGTAATCCTTATCCATTTGTATAGAGCAGAATGACTATTTGAAGATGTAGTTGAAGATGTAGCTGAAGAGATCACAGGTGAAAATTCTCCAAAATCAGAACGTAAGGAATCTGCCCACAGACCTTTTAAATGCCAAATTCCCAAGCAAGATAAGCAAAGACAACATCACATTTATTCAAGCACAATATTCAAACAGTTGAGGAAAAACAAAAAAAAATACATTGCAAATTTTAAAAGCAGATTTGTTTTCAAGCAGAGTTTTTAAACATAGATACAGTATATCCACATTAAAATCCATATAAATAATATCCAACTGGCTTCCTGAAAGAGTGAAGGACTCAAGAAAATGCAAGATCTTTAAAGTGATAAATAGAAAAACAAAACAAACTATAATTTTATATCAAGAAAATATCCTTTAAGAAAAAGAAAGTGAAATAAAGATATTAGAAGAGTGACAACAGCAAAGGCAATGAGTTTTCAACAGACCTGCACTGCAAGAATACTAAAAGAAGTTCTTTAGGCTGAAGAGGATTGATGACAGATGTAAACAGATCTGCAAGAGGACGTAACTGTCACAGCAAAGTGTGTGTGTTGAATTTTCTTAAAGATTGGTTGTTTTAAAAGATTCAACGGAAATTGTAGAAACCACATATCTAAAAGTAAAATATAAGACAATGAAAGTAAAAAGAGTAGGGTGGGATACAGGGAATAAGACTTCTATAATGTTCTTACACCACTCATGAGATAGGGAGATATTAATTGAAGATAAACTGCAATAATTCATATTGTATTATAATCTATAGAACAGAGAACTCTGAAAAATTAAAAGATTAAGGGCTGGAGAAGTGGCTCAGTGGCAGAGCACTTGCTTGGAATGTGCCAGGACCCAGTTTCAAACCCCAGCATCACATACACATCTAAGTGTCAGAAAAACAAAAAAAAAA